>BMAO01010780.1:0-15601 GCA_019973975.1 Trichonephila clavata
TAGAAGATAAAACAGAAAATATGCTATGAAATAAAAATTCATTCCATCAATTTTTCCTGGTAAACGTTATACATTTATGAAACAACAGAATTTGTGTGGGTTCGCTCTTCTCTTCCTCCAAGTTGCTCTATTGCCTGTGTTTCCTACTGGGACACAGTAGAACGTCGTTTATCCGAACGTGTATTATCCGGAGTGTCAAATACCCGAACAGAAGTCCGGATACATTTTCGAAAAGTGCAACATGAAATAGGTGTTTCGCGTGAGGCTAAAATGACGGGAAAAGCTAAGATGAGCGGTATTTGAGGAATTTTAGTTGTGTGAATTAGAAAACATCTGCGCGGAGTATTATGTCAGTTTTTTTTTTTGAAGAAAAGGGGTATAAACATACTATTTTGTTGAGTTTTGTTGATGTAGAAACCTGGATGACATGCGATGCAGAAGACTGGATTTCAAATTTTCAAATGTTTAATGCTGGCGAGGTTTTAACTTCCGTGCAAGAAAAATCCGACCCTGTCGACGATGAAACGGATAAAAACGAGGACAACACCAATGAAAGTAGCAAGGGTACATCAAATGCTGACGCTTTTTCTGCGTTTAAGACAGCTATGGAGTGGTACGAACAACAATCAGAGTGCTGTCCTACTCAACTATTGCTGCTCAAGGGAATCAGAGACCTTGCAGCGAAAAAACAAAGGTGTACAATGGTATAGCGACAAATAAGTGATTATTTTCCACAATAAAGGTCGTGCGACATTTTGCACCTATTTTGCTTTTTCTTCAGGCAAGTTTCCCACATAGGAGGATGTTCAATATTCGTATGGTGTCTAGTTTCATATACTGCATGAATCGCATTCGGTTTTCGGTTATCCGAACAGTGTCCGGTCCCAGTTGATTCGGGTAAACGACGTTCTACTGTACATACGAAAGGTGAGTGGGAGATTAACAGAAACATTCAATACAATCACGGAAAAATATAGTCTTTAATTACAAACGATGATCCCAGCATATAACAGAAAAGGTGCACTGCTTCCCATTCGCGACGGGAATTCAATTCAGGCTAAAGTCCGACTTATTTTCCCAAAGATACATCCATTCCTTATTTGGGATTCGAACCCGAGCCCACTCGATTATAAGCCCAGTGTTATAACCACAATTGGTGGGGCGGCATTGTCTTCATCAATTATGATTAAAACAAATTATTCAATGGAATTCTTCGTGTTTCTTATTCCAAATAAAAATCCACAAACATCGATAAAAAAGAAGAAACTACTCAAAAGGAATCAGAATATTCGGTACAATTCTTTTTTTTTTATTTGCATATTGATTGATCAATTTTTTTCCGTTGCATAAATAAATATTTAGATGTCTTTCTTTAAAACATGTAAAGCCGAAATCAAAAGGGAAAAAAACCAATGAAACGCCTCTGATTAAGATATTAACTTCCCGGATGTACGCGCACAGGTTTATTGGTTCTCAAAATATCGAATGGAGAATGGAAACTTTAATTATGGATGAGAAATATTCTTCATCTTGTTCCACATTCGTGATTCCACACTACGATTGCCAAAATGAAAGCCTAGTCAGTAAAGAATTTTCCCACTTCATTGATTTGAGATTGGATTATTTCTTTTACGTTTTCCTTTTGAAGAAAAGGAAAAGATTTGTATGAATAGCGTTCTGGGAAGTTATTAACTTATTGCTCAAAATAAGGTTTGGAGAGTCGAAAGAACGTTTATTAAATTTGCTTGGTCGATGTAGGCAGTATTTTGAAGCATGTGTTTTGGGAAGATAATTGGAAAATAAATGAGCTTTTCTAACTTAAGTTCCAAATAAGCAAAGTTAGCTTAATTGTGTAATTAATTAAGGTATGTTTTTTTCTGGATGAAATCTAAAAGTAAGACGCATGATGTTTGTTTCTTCAAATAAACCAATTATTTTACTTTTATTTTAGTTTAAATTTTAAAAAAATCCACACACATACGTATTTTGGTAAGTGACATTTTGTATCTGTAGTAAAGTTACCACAAAATGCTTTCAGGCATACTTATTGCATGTAATAATTCTCGGTATAATTAAATATTTTGATTTGCTGACGGTCCTGTGACGTTTGAGAAAATTTATGGTAGCGTGGTAATTAAATAATTGGTTTATTTAAGTCACAGCTAGTAATTACAGTATATACATTTACATTGAAGTTATATATAAGATTGATTGTTCATTAGTTAAGAATATGTTATTGGTGAGGGAGGAGGCCATACGACCATTCTCTGTGGTGTTTTTGAATGGACTCTTCCCCCCTTGTTCTGGTCGAGCGGTTTTTCTATGACACCTTGAAATACACTCTGGCTTGTGGGTGAAGTGGTGTTTTTCTCGCGGTCATATGTTGCCGGGACGATATCAGAAGACAGGACCCTACAATTTTTAGGAGTGCACGTGTTCTTCTTATCCCCCTTCCCCCCCAAAATCAGATTTTCCAGCTGTGTGACGCTAAAACGTCCCAGCTCCTTACTGATTCCTGAAAGGGTATTAAATTTAGAATTAAATATATTCAGAATTGGGGGTATAGACAAATTCATTTATGAAAACCAATTTCTTAAAGTTTCAAAAGTGTGCTTTCCTAATGTGATTTCAAAAAATATGAGGCACAAAGTGGCATGGGCATACGTATTAAAATAATAACACCGTATGATTAAGAATATAGATCAGTTTATGCATAAGGGGGAGCGCGTTTTTTCTTCAAACACGAATTTAAATCAACACGCATTTGAAAATTTGTATATAAGTTGGACTGAGAAAATAAATTTTCTTTCATTTTCAAAAATGTCACCATGGGTGCAAATTGCGCCAAGTGGGTAAAAACAGGGGAATATTTTCCAATCAAATTTTTGTATTGTAAACGCCATCTAAAATAGTTATATTTCTGGTAACCTTATCTGATGTTATATATAACACATTTTTTCTTATTTATTTGTACAATAACTTTTCATTATGCTTTCTCGACAGTGTTTGTTTTCTTTGAAAAATGAGTCGGAAGAGAAATTCGAATACGGCACATTATCGTCAACCTATGTTTCTTGCTCTGATGAAAAACTTCACTGATTGATTATTAAACGCATTTGAACATCCAGTGAGAAAATGTGGATTTTACGAAATATCCGGAAACTCGAATTTTGACATAGACTACAAAGGATTCACATGAAAGTTTTCACTTTTTTTAGAATAAATTTTATTCAAAACACCCAAAAGTTTTTTTAAAAAAATTATCACTTGCATATTGCTAAGCAGAAAATGTTCAAAAAAACCTTTTTAAACTACTTTTTCCCGTGATTTGGGGATCCATTTTCAAGCCAACCCTCTTACATTCACTTAAAAAAATTTCAAAAAATTATTTCTTACACGCGGAAATATACGTTATGCAAAAATTCAGACTGCATATGTACTAAGGGAAAGAATATAAAAGACTTTTTTATACGAAAGGGTTTATAAGAAATTTAATGTTGAGACTTTAAATTATATATTTAAACATATATTTTTATATGAACCCAATAAAGAAATATGTCTCAAGGAATGAAGAACTGTAAAAAAAGAAGATCGTATGAAAAAAATAATAAATATATTAATCAGATTGAAATAATTATTTATGTGAACTATCGTTTACTATATTATTTCACTTACAAATATTTCATAATTATAATTTAATAAATTATAGTTTAAAAAATAACAAAAAACACGCTCTTATAGTGAATAGAACTGAAAAGTAAAAATATTACTCTTAATAAAGAATAAAATGATTAATTGTGTTAGAGCGTGAGGTGCTCTATATTAAATGTTATAACTTCTTACTAGTTCTATTTCGAAATGCCGAGTTAGTGTAAAAATGTACTACAAAGCAACCCACGCTTTTATCCCAATGACAATAATTTTCTCGTTAATCATTTTATTCTTATATTTAGATTTTTTTTTGTTTGTTTTTTAGTTCAATTTGCTATTTAAAATGGTGTTTTTTAGTTTTTTTTTTTTTAACTATAATTTATTTTCATTTTTTATTTCAATCTACAATAAAATCGTGTTCTTTTAGTTTTTCCACCTATCATTTACTCATTGTTGAATTTATTCTTGAGTTTGATATTTGGAGCCTGGGAATTACGTAGCTGCTAAAATTAGTCTTGATCTTAAAAGGATATTGATTAACGTGTCTGAAGGATATTTATTCTCTCCGTTTACGTGGCATCGGTTCTGTCCCGTATCGTGTCAATCGTAATATCACCTTTTAAACGTATTGCTATAATTTAATCCGTACCATCACTTTTAAATGTATTGCTTTATAAAAATAAAAATAAAATATTAGCAGTTAGAACATAAATATTTTTTTCACATGCACAAGTCATTTTTTATTCCCATTTTCAAAAAAAAAAAAGTCAATTGTTTATATTATAGTAAGAAATGGCTGACGCACACCCACCCTTCTCTTTATAACTTAAAGAACATTTTTTGGGTTTGTTTTATTCTAATTAACCGCAAGTGTATTTTTTAGGGTTGCACCTTAATCTTTTAGTCGCTAAATCTGGAAATGGTTTATGTAATAAGTCGCCAAACCTGGAAATCGTTATTCTTGGTGTCCTGATCAGGACAATGGAACAAAATTATAAATTTATTGTATTGTCATCGGTCCTTGACAAGTGTGCAAAATTCCGAATTAATCTGACCTTTTAAAGGGGGTAAAAAGAGCGAGTTCAAAGATTCCGTTACATACAAGTGAAACTTATAAAAGCGTGTTAAAAAGTAAAACAAAACAACATAAGAATATAATTAAAATGCACATTCATTTATCTGATATTTTAAATTGACCATTTAGAAGTATGGGTTCTTACGTTTTATTCAGTCGATATATTTCGTCAAATCAAAAAACTACGCAAAATGCCATGATTTACAGCCAATATTGGAAAGCGTTCTTGCGCATGTTCAAAAACAGAAAATTAACGATGAAAACATTGGGCGATAGTTTGTGATTTGGCGATATCATTTGCTTTGTGAAATTGATCGATGGTTCACGATACGATTGCGAAATTGATACGATGATACGGAAGTACTTAAATATGTAATTACTTTTACACGTCTTGCAGTATAAATAACTATACAACGTATTTATTCAAATCATGCTGCACTAAAGTTCTGAGCACGTCTTAGAGAATATATAAAAAATTAGATATACGATATTTAAGAAACTAAGAAAAATTAAAATAAGGCGTAATAAGGTTCGAATAATTAATTTATTCTACCATTATTAAGAATTTTAAATTCATGCATTTACCGGTAATTTTTCTAACCGTCAGTATCGTGTTGAGTTTTTACCATCCAACGAATTTTTTCAATTCTAAGCCGCTCCCGATTTTCAGTAGCATTAACATTGGGAAACAAATGCGACTTGGATTCGAATAAATACTGTAGTATTTTTTTAGATCAAGATTACATTCAACATATTAATCAAATAATTAAACCTATCTTATTCCAACAAATTATTTATGTCATTATCATAAATTGGTAAAAGCTTATAATTTTTTTCGTTATCAAATATCCTAATTATAAAGAATTTTTTTTCGTGTATTCGTTGGTGTAATGCTACAGTCATTTTTTTCACTCACTTCAAGGCACTTTTAATTGTTTTTATGTGTTCTAATCGTAAAAGAACTGTAAAATCTCATCGTATAACCTTGAATTTTTTAAAAAAAATATGTCTTACGTGGTTATTTTTAAATTCAATTCCATAAAATACTTATAATTAAAATTTTTCTTCCCATATTTTAAATGTATTAAAAATGTGAGGTAAATTGGGATAAAATAAATATTAAATTAGCGCAATAAATTATGATGTAAACTAAATGTACCATTAATTTGAATAAAATAATTACCGAAATGGAAAAGGTTATTCTAACAGAAATGTTTGCTTCATTAAAAATGCATTTGAACTTAAAATACAAATTGGAAACTTTTAGTTTTATGCTTGTGTCAATAGAATCGGGAATAAAATCCTTAAAAATAATTTTAGTTTGAAAAAAAAATTATTTGTACGTTCTGTTAATAGTATTTTTATGGAGGAAAAAAACAATTAAAACGGGGGAAAAAAGTTTGAAATTCTTCTAAAAAAAGGTTAAAAAAATTAGTTTTAAAAAAACATTATCGAATACTTACAGAGGAAACCATAATTGAATAGTTTTGTTAATCTTGCCATGAACTTGATTACAGTATGTTTTAGAAAAACAAATTTAAGTGAGGTTTACTTTTTATCGAATAAGAATTTATTTTTTAGAAAAAAAAGTTGTCTTAAATGTATTTTTTCTGTTAATACGACAAAATAAGTTAAAGTGAAAAAAGAAAATTTTTTTTCTTCATTAAGAATTGGATAAAAATACAAATTAAAAATTGCAGGAATTAAAAATACTAATAATTCCTTTAATTATTACTTGTTGCTGAATTTTGAATCCTGTGTTATTTGTGCGAATAATTTTTGATTCGATAACTTACAAATATGAAAAATAATATGTAGAAAATGAGGGAATTGATTAAAAAATCCTGTTTGGATACAGGTTACTCTTCTCACATATTTTTATCTGGTATTTAAAGTGGAGTTTTAAAAGGAATTACTGATTGACGTTCGATATTTATCAAAAATTTAGCAAAATTTTATTGATTTTTTGTCAGGCAATATTTTTTATTTAGGATGATTGATTCCTTCAGGTACCGTAATGTTAATAAAGCGTATAACTTGATATCATATTTTAAATATTTAGTGCCAGTTGAATTATAATATACATATACAATTTTATTTTAAGGATAATGTTCTAAAGGAAAAAAAATAATGCAATTTTTTGCGAAAAATGAAAGAATGGAATATATTTAGAAATTCTTTTTTGAAAGATACTTCTACAATAATAATATTTTTCTTATATATAGATATGACTTCTATATATGTGTGGAATACTCTAAAATTTTTGAAATTTATAATTATAAAGTATATTTATATTATTCAATTTTTTTAATATGTCCAGGAAAAAAATTTAACTAAAAACTTCTGTGATTGTTTCTGTCGATCTCATAACTCTGAAAATAATGTGAATGTTTCAAACATTTTATGTCAGCCTCTATATAGAAGTTTTAGCGACATATTTAGGTAAAATATTATTATTATAGAGGCATTTTTCATAAAATGGATAATATTTTGAAAATGTCATTCTTTCTTCATTTTTTGTTTTCGTTTTCCAAAAAATTATATTTAAATAATTTTTTTTCTTATAACGGTATTCTTAAAACACACACACACACACACAGTTGTATATGTATAATATAATTCAAATGACACTAAATAATAAAAAAAAAATTGTCAGTTATATAGACTACCGATAGAAGTGAAAACTTGGAACTTTTAGTATTAAAAATTGAAATTTCATAATTCTTATTAATTTCAAAATCCATCTAGAAAAATATGATTGAGCTACTAGAAGTCTGTTTTACCACGGTAGTAAGAAAACGTCTAAGCCACTGTGAAATACTAATCCGGATTGCGTGATACATTGCAGAGATTAAATATTAGAAAATAAATAATACAAAATTTTCAAACGCCAGAATAAATACAAAGATTTAAAATAACTTTCTGTTATTTATTTTTTTATCTTAAAAATATTTATTTATTTAGTTCTCACTATTGTACTGCACAATGATTCTTCAATTAAACGATTCAAATAATAATCAAACAAAAACACTATTTCAACAATGCACAGTATATACACATTGAACTTTTCACTAAATCCATTGAATTTCACTTATAAGATATACACAGCACTATACGTCAGCTGTATAGCTACAGATATATTACTATAAGCATGTCGGTGACGCGAACGCACGAGATTTCACCCATCCAAAAAGTACCCAAGGCGAACAGCACATTGCGCATGCGCCAGTCAGAGCATGTCGGTGACGCGCGCGAACCCATAATATTTTCCCCTACCAAAAAGTACCCAACGCCGCTAAGGAAATTTTCACTTCCAAAATATTAAGTTACATATTTTTTTTAAAAAAAATCACGGTTCTGAACGTATTTAATCACTTTAATAGGATTTAAATGTAGCTTATTATAGCATATAAAATTCCTTGTGACCATTGACAGCCATTGCGTATTCTCACATACTTTATAACATTCATTCCTATGTATTTCTGTTCCTTTAAATCGCAGTTGAACTTTCCGGAAAACCCAGCGTAATTCGAACTAATGGGTGATTGTGAAAATGTCTTGGTTATTGAGAATGGTATGAAAAAGAATAAATACAAATATTTCCACAGAAAATATTGAACAGAACTTGTATGTACTGTTGGCTTGAGAACACAATACAACATTAACTGTCCACAAATACTTTTAAATAAAGGAAAAGTACGTATTTTTTAGCAGAACAGATGATTTACTACAGGAAAATAAAAATTAATTAACCCATAATATACAGTAAATTACCTGATCTGGCACATTTAAAAAAGTACTTTATAAATGCATAAAACTATGAAAAATAGTTAGCTGATTTTCCAAAAATTGGCTACTTTTTTTAAGAAATGTGTTTTAGTTTCCCTTGCTCGCTCCGCGTTTTGCTGCTTCATGACGAAGACAAACAAGGAACACAAAGTGCATTATCAACGCACCTTTTTGTTCAAAATAGTGAAGAGTAGTTTCGACAGCCTTTAGTCCCTCCCTATGTAATATTTTAGAAGGATGCACGGTGTTCTCAACGTTAGCGTCTTCATCATTTCCCGGCATTTTTTCATTTATCTGTGACAGCAGCGGTTTGCCCGTAGAGTTTATTCGACCTGTAAGGGCATGGCCAAATTATCCGGATTGGGGTGTTATCGAGTGCTGATTTTTCAGGGCCTACTGTATTATGTTTATTTCGGTGAATTACTGAAGTTATGCCTTTGTTTTAATGATTTTGGAACAAAATATGAAAGCGTTTCATTTTCTTTCGTTTTCTCTGAAACTCACCAAAGAAAATTCCTCCAATATCTTCTAATAGCTAAGCGACTATAACTCCGTAATTCACTAGTGTAGTTACATTGTCCACTAAGCAACAACTATACTCTATCACTAACTACTTATACAGAAATAAATTTATTGTAAAAACGCTTCAGACGAAATATCGGTTAACACGAAAAGATTTCCCTTCTAGAAAATATGTTTGAGAAAGTTTCTGTATTGTTGGACTGCCCTACTGAATCATCAGTAGAATTCGCTGCAGTAATAAGGATAATGTGTCCACTTATGGCAGATAAAAATACGTTTTGGAGTTTGTTCTAAGCTCGACAAATATCATTGATTTAGATTTTGACGATGAAAATAAAAGGAATGCTGCAGCTTCCGTTCGTATGTCATCCGTAAAGGGAACATCATCAAAACGATGCGTAGTTACTTAGACGCTTGTTCCAATGGTGAAATGAATAACAAAATAAATTTGATCGAACAATGCGTTGACAATTTGATGCTAAAAAGATTATGCACACACAAAAAAAAGTCAGAATATTGTCCAAAAAGTCGGTAAATGTTTTGTTTTTCAAAAAAATATCTGAAAATGTTGTATTTAATTTAATGCAGTTCTTTGAATGCTTTTATTTCATTGATTTACAATAACTATATGCGTGTATACCTATCTAGCATATAAAATGTTTTCTAATAAACTTAATTTTTTTCAGTTTATGTTTTTTTTGCAATATCTTTTAATACGAAAATATATATTCAGTACTCTCGTTTTAGTGTTAAACGATTTTTATTGTATATATGCTACTTAAAAATGATGTTCATTTTGGGAGTTGAATTGTTCTTGCTCAAAGGGCCAATTTGGTTTTAACAGAAGAAAAACCAAACTCAGAAAGAAAATACCTCGTTGACAGACCATTGTTACAACCTTCAAGTTTTTTCGAGTAATTTATCTCTCCTTTAAATCTGTTTTAAATCCATTTTAACAAGCATTTTATTAGCTGGTGTAGTTATTCAAGAATACATTCGAAATATTTAGTTTAAAAGGTATCCGCTATAACAATTTCTATCAAAAATGAGTAAAACATATTTTTTAAAATATTGTACATAAAAAAACAAGCTTTCAAAGAGCGAACAAGATAAAGCGGAATTTCAAGCAAACAATAAATATACTCATTCATAACTTATTTTATTTGATTCAGCTTTCTCATCAAATTTGGTACTGGAATAAATTTTGAACATGTTTAAAGATATAATTATCAGACCTGTTAGTAATGACATCTAATTATATTCAGAAACAGTCCTTATAACTGTGCGGATGGAATCTTATAATCAGTTGAAATGAACTCCTTACATCTAATTTAAATATGTGTAATTTGATAAACTACATGCAAATGTAATTTGAAGATTGTAATGACTTAGCATATATAATGAAGGTTTGTTGACATATGTATCTAATGCGGATACCAGAAATATATATCATTTCAAATCTTCGTTTCATTAAATTAGTTTAGCAGCAAAGTCTTCCTAATGAGATTTCGGGCTGCATCATAGCATACAATTTTATACCATGTAACATTAATTTAGTAGTTGTGGACAGGGGATGCCAGTTATGGCATCGTCCTCGTCACTTGATCGAGGCTCAAAATTCAGGTTCTGTCAGCAATAGCCCTCATGTTGTCGTCTTAGACTGCTGTTTACATACTCACTCTATGAAAGAAGGGAAAAGTATAACGTTAAATTTAATTAAAGAAATAATTGCAAGCGTAAAGATATTAATTAAATGACACCAAGGGATGACATTCAAATATTCATTTACTATTTATAAAACTGAGGTTTACATATTTTAACATTAATAGGTAATTGCTTAAAATTAAAAACACCATGCTGATAATGATGAAATAAAAGTTTTCTGAAAAACTATTATATTCAAATAGGGAGACTAACAACATTACCCCACTAATGCATTTAACATTTTAAAGCCTAACAAAATAGTATGAAAATGAATTAAGTAATTATATATCTTATTTTTCAATCTACATTTATTTTTAATCGGGTCTTTAAATAGTGCATAAATCAATATTCATATTAGTTTTAATCAATTTCATGATTAGTTTTTCCCTTTATGCCATCTCTTTATAAAATTAAATTAATGATTACAATTTTTATTATTACTTTTCTTTAAATGATATTAGCGCTGATCATTACACTTTAACCGTTATAAATTCGATAAGAGATTCTAATTTAATCCTTTGATTTTGTTACGATAGAGTATAATTAATGGTTATTAGGACGAAAGGTATAAGTTCCTGGTGAATAATAAATTATAGTTTGTGATTAACCGATGTGACCTTACAGAACAAAAAGAAAAAAAAATATCTACATAAAAAGTTTTTTTGTTTGATGGTGAATAATTAATTTGATTATTTTACTAATTCCTTCAATTTTAAACTTATTATTCTTCTTGGATTTAATCTTGGTTCTTTTTAGCCATTAAATATATTATCTTTGTTTTCCTTACAAATTCTTAATGGAAGTTGCTGTTTACTATCGCCAATATGCTACTATTGTTAGAACTTCAAAACATGTTGCAAGTTCATCAATCCATACTGCTACGAAATTTGTTGGATACGTGTTATCCAGACCTTATATAAATTCCGTTGAGAATATTATGAGTTTGAAATGATCTATTTTGAAAGAGATTTTTTATATACATTTGATGTTCTTTTTTAGATTGTTTTCTTAAAAAAATTAAGAGAAACTATGACGTCATATTCATATGTAGTTTATCATTGAAATAAAAACTTTTGTAATTAAAAAAATCTATATATATATATATATACACTGGGTATCATAAATTAAGAGAAAACCACAAAAATAAAGATAATTCGCACAAAAAATAGGCCAATCTCAAGAAAATTTGAATATGTCGGTAAGTAAAAAGAGATCTCTCTCTCTCTCTCTCTTTCTTACTCACTCTCTCTATTACTTATATGCAAATAATGGTGAGGCAGTCGGAATACGCGTTTGTGAGGTACATAAGAACGGATGTCTCAGAGCAAGGCGGCAAATGTTGATGCATGTCTGAGATTAGAAATCTGGTATAGCAAAATAGTAGCAATAAGCTCTAGACATCATTTGACTGAAAAACTATGATGACGAGCTATTGGTAGAATAGAGGCAGAACAAAGTTAGATAGAAGAGATAGCTAAATGTGAGTCCGTCTGTGATTCATAGATTTTGGAAAAAATTTCTAATCACTAATTCGGCATTCAGGAGGTTCATCTAAGGACGGTCACGCACTACCATGAGTGCAGATGATCGATATATTTTCATTATGCTCACAAAGGAATAGAACCGTAATTACGGGTGAACTCTGGTCTTTCCTCATTGAAAGCTAAGGAAGGTTGGTATCAAAGTCAACCATGCATCAAAGGCATCACCATTGTAGTATTTATTTGAGGTGACCAGTCATTTACGTCTCGATTGTGTCAAGACATAGGCGAGAATGTTTGCAGTGGGCATCCCAACATTTCCACCAGACGCGTGATCAATCAATGATTGATATCTATACGGAAAAATTCAGGTTTCGTTTCGAAAGCAAAAAGAAGGCCTATTTTCATTTGGAGACAGTTTCCATTTATGATACACCTGTGAAAGAGATACATACGAATCAGGCAGTGTATGCATTAGGGATTGTATATCTTTGCGAGAACACTCAGATCTCCATATTTTTCTCGTGGGAATATTAACACTCATGCCAATAGAGATGACATCCCGAATTCTTATATGCACCCTTATGCAGAAGTAGTAGGTGATACTTTCATGGATAGGATGACAATGCAAGATTCAGGGATGCTTACCTTGAGCAGAAAACAATTCATTGCACGTAGTGGCTAGTTAGGTCACCAAACCTTAACCCATCGAGCGTGTTGGGAACGATCTTAGGCGACCTGTAGCTGCTCTCAATCCCTCTCCTAAAGACCCTAACCACTATTTCAACTGCCTTAGAAGAGCAATGACTTGCGCTTCCAACAGAATTAATGGACCGTATAATGTACAGCATCACACATCGCTGCGTATGCTGTATTGCTTCTCGGGGGGAAGAATTATTAAAGGTACTTTTCCTATACCATATTTGTAACACTGTACCATTTCCTATACCATATTTGTCTACTGTGTCACACGGCTCTAAAGGTGTGGGAGGAAGTGAAGGATGACTTGACATAATAATTTCTAATTATTTATTCAGCACACTAATTAAAAACAAATCAATTAATCAGTTTAAATACGATGTTTCCAAGTAGAGAGCAGAGATTAATTAACGAGAGTCTCATGTTCGGAAAATACTTCTAAAAAATTATTCCACTTCTTATTAATCAATCGTCTACTTTAATATTAGATTTAACACATGTTATGTAACTAATTGTCACTTAAATCTCTTTAATAACTTAAGTATCAAAACATGTTATAAAAATGAATTATTCCTGAACTGTAGATGACTATCTTATCTTCTACTTCACAATGTTTTAATCTCTTGTAACTACAATTAAACAGCAATTTTCCTGTATATAACAATCCACCTCTTATAAATCTAACTTTCTATTTCTCTTCTATCACGCTGACTTACTAACTCTCTTACATCTTGTCTAGCAGCAAACCTAAACTACACTGCTGTCCAACAGTTAAGATTGATAATTATGTGAATAAAGAAGGAACTGTAAATCAGAATGGCGGGAAACGTGATATGCGAGTGTAAAATGGTTACAAAATAAGGAAGTAAATCAAAAGAATGATAAAAATTAATTTTTATTACCCAAAGTAGCAGTTTGAAAGAAAACTGAGCATAGCAAGGATTCACACTTTAAAGAAAAAATGAAAGAAAACATTAAATAAAATACTGATGCTGCAGTTTAATAAGGTGTGTGGTCACCTCTGACAGCCAGGCACGATGCACAGCGATTTAACATACATGCTATGAGATGATGAATGAGTTGTGGGCTCAAACAGTTCCAAGCAGTCACAGACCCGTGTCAAAGAAATGGAGGTATATGTGGCCGTCCATCATGATTCCTGCCCATACCATTACTCCCCTTGATAGAAAAAATGATGTCTTTCCGTTATGTCTCTTGGTTTCAAAACGTGTTCCACGTTCTCTCACATGAACATCCCATTGGCCCACTCTCTCACACTACAATGTTGATGTTTCAAACTCCAGTACAAATGACAGCGTTTATGCTCAGGCGTGAGGGGAATGCAAACTGCTGGTCTTCTGGCATACAGCCAGCATGATTAAGGCTCCTGTAAACAGTTTGTCTTGAAGTTCCTATTCCTGTGGCGACTGTCAGCGCCGAACCCAGTGCTCTGGCAGTACTGCCCCTCTGAAGTCGCGCACTTACTACCAGATATCTGTCTTGGCGAGGGGTTTTGACTCTTGGTCGACATGATACTGGTTGCCGGGTAACACCCCCGTTCTTTAAACCTCTACCACAGTCTTGAGATCACAGACTGGTCCACATTCAGAATTCGAGACACTTCGGTATGTGATCGTGAGGATTCCAGCATTCCAACGATTCTTCCTTTCGTAAACATATCCAATTGGCGTCTTTGGGCCATCATTCATCTTGTTTGAAGTTAACAACGTTCCTTCGCACAATAGTTGCACGAAACTTATCTGAACTGCCTATGCTGCGTGATTCAGTTTCTCTGCGTTCTGACATGCGCCGGTGTTTCGCGCAGGACGTAGTCGACTGAAAAGTTTTGCATAAACCCAATGTTTCTTCTTCCTCCAATTAATATCCGTAAGAAATTTGGAATAGTTTTACGAATATTTACTCCATGTTTTTCGCATTTTACGATTTATGTTTAACTTTTGGATACCAGTGTATATATAATGGACGTAATCTGCAAATCACGGTCTCTTCTTCAGAAAGGATCTTTGATATTCATAGACCAAAGATTTCCAATAGGGTTAATGAAAGGGCGCGTATAGATCCGTCACAAACTGGCACTTCCGATTTTTCATTGATAATGTATGCTAATTTATAAATGTTTTTGATTTCCCTTCATGTCATTTTATACATTCCTATGAGTTGCACAATGTGCAAAAGTTACATTAAGTGTTCTACGCATAATTTTTAAGTCATTTCATTTTTGTGATTTTTCCTTAATTTATTATAACCAGTGTATATACACTCATGTCCATAAAATAAGAAAAATGAAAGTTCAGGTAAAAAAAAAAGAGTCAGAAGCAAAACAAACGGGACTTATTTGTGAAACTTTTTACTAAACGAAAGGTAAAGAGCAAAGCAATGCTATATGTTTGATATCATTAACAAATATTACGATTTTCGTCCCTGGAGAATAATACAAAAAACCCTATTTACAAAAAACCAATATTACCTACTTGGTATGATGGTAAATGCATAGTATGTCTCTCAGACGATGCAATACAGTCCGTACAACGCCTACGCATGCTGAGTATCAAATTATCGATCTGATCTTGGGGAATACTACCCCAATGAAGAATGCTCTCCAAAGTTCCAGAGACATGTAAGGTAATTGATGGCAGCAATTCGTCGTTCAAGAATGTCC
>BMAO01010781.1:0-21793 GCA_019973975.1 Trichonephila clavata
TCTAGGGGAAGGTTCGATTTTAATGTT
Organism: Trichonephila clavata; assembly: GCA_019973975.1. NCBI lineage: Eukaryota > Metazoa > Arthropoda > Arachnida > Araneae > Nephilidae > Trichonephila > Trichonephila clavata. The sequence continues at coordinate 28 of BMAO01010781.1, forward strand.
AAAATTAAGCACGCAGAGTTAAAATAACCTAATTTAATTAAAAACACAACTAAAACATTTACTATTTACAAGGGGTTTTAAATAATTCGAGATAGCACCATACTAATTCGAAAACAACGTACTCTTTCTCAAAACAACGGAGAGGACCGATTTCCTCTGACCTGCCTTCGTTCAAGCTTTGGTGCAACTCCTCAGTTTTTCCTTTCTGCCACCTTTATAAATACATGACCTCATCGTATCGCGCAGCTAAAACTCACGTGGTTTCGATTAGTGGTGCCATCTTTACAATAAAAATCAAAAGAGTAAAAGAAAACTTGCACTCCTTTCCTACAAGTTCGGCATCCTGGGAATCACTGACCTCAGTGATTTTACATACCATACAATAAATATCGGCCTCTGCAAAATTAATATTAATCGGAGATAAAATTCCAATATAGACATTCAAATTTAAAATAAGGATACAACTCTCAAAAATGAAATATTAATAGCAAAGAAAACAAAAACACATTAATACACATTATGTTCTTTTAAAAAGAATAGAAAACGCTTTTTATAAAATACATCATCATGGTGAGTAAAATTCATTAAATCAGCAGATGAATTTGTTATCTAGGTCCCTCATGATCACCCACTTTCTCTAAATCATATCTATCTCTAGGTTTTACTTTAACTATTCTATATGGTCCCTTCTCATGTGCTAACTTTATTATCCAGTTTGCATATCTCTTGGTACAACTATCAATTCACGACCTTCAACATATTTGTAAAGTATTTCGTTTTTATCGAAAAAGTCTGAATTGCTGTTTGTTTCAATCAGTGACCTTAGACTCTGAGTGTATTCATCCTCTTGTTGTGCCCTTTTAATCTTGCGGTTAGAGTATCGTTAGTAATTATTGCGACTGGATATCTGCTAAGGGCATCCACATGTTGCATTCTCTGGCCGGAACGATGCACAATTTCATAATCAAATTCTTCCAGCAATAATGCCCATCGCGCTATACGAGTAACCAAATCCTTTTTGTCCATAGTCTTTTGAAACGCTGAGCAATCCGTTATGACTTTGAAATGATTTCCCATAAGGTAGGTACGAAATTTCTTTAAAGCGTTGACAACAGCAAGAACTTCAAGTTCATAGCTGCTATACTTCTCCTCTGACGGAGTAGTTTTCTTAGACATGTATTGAACAGGATGCAATTTCCATCTTCTGCCTCTTGGAGTAGGACGGCTCCGTAGCCTTGTTGACTTGCGTCCGTGTGCAATTCGGTTGTTTTTCCCTGCTGGAAAATACTTAATACTGGACTTTCAGTCAATAATTGCTTGAGCTTTTCAAATGCTTCTATTTGAGTCGTTCAAAGAACAAATCGATTGTCGTTTCTAATTAGATCACTCAAAGGTTTCGCTATTTTAGAGTATGACGGAATAAATTTTCGAAAATAGCCAGTGAGTCCTAAAAAGCTTTGGACTTGTTTGACAGTCGTTGGTACAGGAAACCTCTTGACAGCTATCGTTTTTGCAACTGAAGGCGCACCGTTCCATTTTCGACAACGTGACCCAAAAATTCCACCTTTCGTTTTAAAAACTGACATTTTTCAAACTTGATCTCCAACCCATATCTGGATGCGACCTCAAACACCTTCTTTAGTTTTTCCAAACCTTCTTCCTCATCTTTAGCTGGAACGATCAAATCGTCCAAATAAATTATTACGATGCCTTTTCGCATGAGTTCCCTAAAAATGCTGTACACATATCTTTGGAATACGCTTGGGCTTGTACTGAGACCAAAAGGTACCTTATTAAATTCGAACTGCCCGTCTGGTACAACAAAGGAGGTGAAATGCTTGCAATCCTCGTTTACGTCGACATGAAAAAACCATTTTTCAAGTCTAACGTGGAATACACTTTGGCGTCTTGCAGCCTATCCAATACGTCCTCTATCAGTGGCAAGGGGAAGCGATCCTTGACTAGTTTTCGGTTCAGTTTCCTATAGTCAATGCATAGTCTGTCGGTACCGTCTTTCTTCTTGACTAACACGATTGGACTTGCATATTCAGAAGAGCTTGGTCTCACGATTCCCTTATCCAACCATTCGTCGATCTGCTTGTTGACGGTCTGATTCTCCAGAAATGACAAACGGCGTGCTGTTTGGTAAACTGGTATATCATCCTTCAGGATAATTCTCATGGATACATTTGTCGTTTCGGTCTTCTTAGGTGTATAGCTGTTGATTAGTTCAGAGAGTTCCTTTCTATTCGAGGATTGATAACATGTTTAACTTCGATTTCGTCTTCAGTTCTTGCTTCATAAACCTGTGTATTCACAAACCACACCTTCTCTTCGTGTTTACGGAAATAAACACCTTTTTTATCAAAGCCAACAAAAGCTTGTTCCAAAATGTCCGATCCTATCACTGCCTGGAACTCCAAATGCACCGCAGGCACGACATGCCATATTACGGAATATTTCTCTCCATCCAATTCGATTTCTCGTTGGAACGATCCTTTTGTTTTGACTTCGTACTTTCCCAATCCAGATAACACGACAATGTCCTTCGAGAGCTTCGATTGCTCGATGATTCCTTTGCTTACATCTTCACGAATGAGCGAAACTGAGCTTCCAGTGTCGATTAGAGCCTCAAAAGTCTTGTTTCCGATGGTTATTTTCCTGGTCTTAATTCTGTCTTGCTGAATTCGAGAACAGATCTGGACCGGAGAGCTTGAAGATTTATTGATTTTTCGTACCCTTGCTGCGCTTTGTACAATCTACGGCATAGTGACCTGGTCCCCTGCAGTAGCTACATGTTACCTGTTTAACTCTTTTATCGTAAGTTCTCGTCGATTGAAAGCATTTTCTATCATTCCAATTATTTCCAAGGTGAAAACGTTCTTGCCTTTGAGAACAATTATCGTTATTGTTCGATCTCTTAGCAAATGAGTTTAACTGCTTTGGCCCTATAGTTCTTCGGACGCCCTCATAATCTTCCTTCATATTAAACTTATGATAAGTTTCGTGAAACAGTTTATTCGATGCTTGAACGTTTTCGGTGTTATTCGGCATACCGGCAGTCTGTTGCGCTTGTATTCGCAACTTCTCTAATTCGTACTCTCGTCTTTCTCTCTCATCCCTTCGCATATCCTCTCTCTCAGCCCTTTCTCTCTCGTCTCTTTTTGTACGTTCCTCCACTATGCTATCGAGCATCTTTTTAACATCGTCTTCAACGTAATCTGGGCTTTTTACGATCAGCTCCTTTAACTTAAATTTTGTGATACCTGCTTCGATAATAAGATCCAAATCCTCGGCGAGTGACACCAAATCCTCTTTCCTTTTCGCGAGTAAGAATGCCATTTTTATACTCAGAATGGTGACCCAGAGAACAACTTAAATTTTTACCCAAGTTAAATGAGACAAAACCATTAAAATGACACGCAAAAAAGTTTACTCACTTAAAAAGAAACAAAGATAATTTAAATAAGATGCAATTATCAATTATAAACAATTATAGACAAAAATGGACTTTTTAAAGAATTCCCGGAACTTAAATCCTTTTTACAAAACACAACAGTATTACAGTTAATATCAATTTTATTTTTTATTTAAAAAAAACAACGCGTTCCTCTCATTTATCAAAAATAGATTACTAAGAAAAAAACGGAAAGTACTCAGTTATTAATCCAAAACTAAAAGAACATCAAATATCTATGTCTGCAATTAAACCAATAATAGTACCTAGTACTTCAAAATTCAATTTCAGATTCACAGAACAGGAAATATACACACAAAATCATTCATTTATATAATTTTCGCCTATTACCACACAATACCAAAAAAGGATACCAGCACATATCAATGTAATTCTGAAGACACTTTACGTTGATCTCATGACACAGGAAATCTTGCTTCGTGTTGATAACTCGCAATTCGATGCAGTTCCAAAGGTTCTCTCGTCAGTGTTGACCTCAATGATCAAGGTAATCCCGTTCAATTCGTTCAGTATCTCGTTGAGTCGCTGGGCTTCCCGTTTTGGTTGACTGTAGCTGACGTGGAAATTCACCAAGATTCCGTGTTTCTAACCAAGTCAATGGACCCCTTACACTTGCAGACTGTTCTCGCTGAAGTATTTCCGTATCGCTCGTAAGACTTCCGTATCGCTCGTAAAATTTCTTATCCAGCTGAAGGCTTCGCCGGTCTCTATTCGATGCAAGGCAAGGTCTATGTACCGCTCAGGAAATCAAAAATCGATGAGGAGGTAAAACTTTTAAAAAATGCTCTTAGATAAAACTTTGAATAGTTTAAAAATTCTCGGTCGAACCCCCAATTTGTGGGACGGCGTCTAGGGGAAGGTTCGATTTTAATGTTAAAATAAGCACGCAGAGTTAAAATAACCTAATTTATTAATAACACAACTAAAACATTTACTATTTACAAGGGGTTTTAAATAATTCGAGATAACACCATACTAATTCCGAAAACACGTACTCTTTCTCAAAACAACGGAGAGAGCGATTTCCTCTGACTTGCCTTCGTTTAAGCTTTGGTGCAACTCTCAGTTTTTCCTTTTTGCCCCCTTTATAAATACATGACCTCATTGTATCGCGCAGCTAAAACTCACGTGGTTTCGATTAGTGGTGCCATCTCTTACAATAAAAATTAAAAGAAGTAAAAGAAAACTTGCACTCCTTTCCTACATTTATTCATTTTAAAATTTTCATAGAAATCAACGAAGGTAAATTCAGTAACAGTTTTACCTCCGAATTGAAACTTTTTTCAGTAACAACCAATTATTCAGTTATATCATACTCATAGAGCTAAATTATGATTGTAAAATTAACATAAAAATATATTTATGCTATCAATTTGTTTTAAATGGGCTCTTATTGCTATAAAAACTTATTTACTAAATTGAAAGAATCTAAGAAATATCCAATAAGTGTTAAGCAACAGAGCGTGTTAAACTGACGTGAATGTGTAATGAAGTAATAACATGATTCGCTCAAAAATAAAACAACTACTTCTACTTTTAATACCCTTTTGTAAGCTTCCCTTGTATGTCACGGAATCTTTGAATTCCTTTTTTACCCACTTTAAAAGGTCAGATTAATTCGAAATTTTGCTCACTTGTCCAGTACCAATGACAATAAAATAATTTAATAATTTTGTTCCATTGCCCTGATCAGAATCATCAGAGGATTAATGTTGTTCCCTTTATGGATCTTATCCCGCATCTGGAGATTAGTTTCAGATCCTATTTCCAGATTTGGTGTCGAATTCCAGATTTGGAGACTAAAAGATTAGTTTACAATTTAGTTCGATTAACTATAAGAAGGGTGTTTATTCGTTTTTTTAAACTATAACTTATTTATTTTGTTTTGTAGAATAATTTAACATAGTTCTTTTTATTGCTACGCAAGTTTTTTAAAATGAATATAGTTGCATATATAAATGACTACATTTAAAATGGCATTTCGATTATATTCAAGAGCGTAGATATCTGAAATCAGACTCATTTGTGTATGTGTTCAAATTACTTCCGTGAATAATTAATGGAAGGATGTCTCTCAAAATAACTAAGCATTCAGTTCATAATCATAATCATGTGGGAAAATGAGAGTTTGTTTTTTAAACAATCTATTTTCTAATTACTTTCGATAATATTTTATTCTTCCAACACAAAATATGACTACATATAGATACATTTTTAAAAAATTATAAATCAGCGTTTACTCTTGTAGTTCTTAAAAACATATTTTAAAATCAAATTATTTTATTTGCTAAAGTTTCTTAAATGATACTATTGAAATGAGTATTGACACTCTTGCACAGAAATATTTTTTTGTTGATTTAATGTGAAATAATAACGAAATAATATTTAAAATTAAAACTGTATAGCTGGCACACCATACTACTGCAAATAAACACACTCCCTCTCTCCCCTCCAATGATGATACAATAAACAGCAAATTATTTACATTGTTAATATTTATATTTAATCCTTTATACTCGTAGCATGAAAGATCCTTTGTAGTTCGATTGATAAAATAAATTCATAATTTTTAATAATATCTTGTGTCACATTTATGCACATATACCTGAAGGGAATTCAGTTCCTTTTAAATCAGTGGTCCCCAACCCCAGGGCAGCGGAAAGGTACTGCTCCGTCAATCAAGTAGTACCGGGACGCGCAAGAAACATTAAGTTATTTACATTTTATTTACCATTTATTATTTTCTCTCGATTTTCTGTAACTTTTTATGGAAATCCATGTTAAACCCCTTTATATTCATTTATAGTGTAACTGCATTTTATTCTGAAGACATACTTAAATACAACTAAACAAAAATTATCGCATCAAAACAATCAAAAATAAAAACAATCGACGTCTTCTGTGTAGTATTTTCAAACATTAACCCATCCGTGACGGCAATAAGAATGAAAAGCACCGTTTTTTTTAATAGAATTTTCAATTAATATATTATAACTAAAAAAAAGTATTTGGCTTATTCTTTTGTGATTCAGAAAAGTGAATGAGCATTACTTGTTCTTTCAACCTATACCATAATGGCACTGGAATAAAGCAAATAAACACGTGTCCTTTATTTTTTACTTTTTTATAATAATATTACACTATTTTTATAAATTATAAGATATCGAAATATGTATACATTTTGAAGTTATGGGTGACAAAAGTGACAAAATCTCTTCGCAATATCAACATCAATCAACTACTTTCATTTGCTAGAGGCGGTCAATTATTAAAACAAGGCGGAGTTCTTCCTGCCTTAAGTACGATTCAATTGACAAAAATCAATCAAGAAAATCAAACGTACTTTTTTAGTCTAAATTATTTTTTATATACTTTTCTATAACATCACAAAAATTAAAAGCTCTAAAAATAAAAAATGCAGAATTATGATAGTTTTTACGTTCGGTTTTTTTCACATCCCTATGGCAAATCAAATCTTTAAACTAACATATCTCAGAAAATAAAATAACTAGTTTGTCTTCATTTAAAATATTAAGAATTTTTTTTCTACTGTGCCTAATGCTTTGAATTTTTTTTACTTAATGCTAATTATACATGTAACAAAAGTTGGTATGCATTTTTGTGAATCAAAGCAACACTTTTTCTTTAAAAAAATGATTCAACTCAGAATTTGTACATTTTTCAAGGAATTTTCAATAAGAATTCATAAAAAGAAGTATTGTACGAATACCAATCATGTCATCGCAAAACCCATACCAACTTTTGTTATGCATAGTTTGACGTACTTGTAAATCAATTTTCATGCGTGTACATAAATTTTTGTAGGAGGAGTAGCATTTTAAAAGCACTTCATAGAGTTTCCCTTTAAAAATTAAATGATTAGCTTTTTATGAAATTTTGAGCCCATATTCTGTTTAACATAATATACACACTTAAGAGGGCAACAAAAAATTTTTTAAAATCCTTAAATTAAAAATGTTTGCATAAATCGCACTCTTTAATTAAGAAATAGGAAGGGTAAAAAAATTCTCCCAAATAAACCCAATTCCTTTTTGACGAGTGATGACAGCAACTTGGGCCCTCTCATTTTCGTAATAAATGATAACACTATGCCAGTTGACGACTATATGTCTTTTGTAAACAAGATGGATTACATTCTGACTAATTCAAGGAAGTAGAAGGCACTAGTGGCATAACGAACACTCTTGCACCGCGGTAGGGCCCAAGATTCTAGGGGGCCCAAAGCTTGACTGTCTCCAGGTACCTATTTGGGCTTGGGGCAAAAAACCTGATTTTGCAGGGGGTTGGGCAAGAGTATTCTCTCTTATGCCATTGGAAGACACCATTAATTGCTTGTTTAGTTTGCAAGATGGCTCAGAGATTTATTCCCTTTACATTCCAACACACTCTCGACAAACCTGGCTAAAGTCCGCTTTAGATGTTGATCCAGGTGATTCAGAAGGCCAACAAAGTTCCTCAATGATTTACTTTACGGTGCTCAGTGTAACTGCCTTTTCATTTACTATCACTGTAGGTTTCAAGAAAGCTTCATTTTTATACTGGAAAAGCAATATTACACAGACAAAAACTAACTGGTTCCATTAATTGGTAATAAACTGGAGAAACGTCACCCTTCCAGTATAGTGATTAGAGACGCTGACTGCTGGGCCGTAGAGTCTGGGTTCGAATCCCAGAGAAGGCATGGATGTTTGTAAATGTGTAGTTCTTCGTGTCGAGGGGGGTACTATAAATAGCCATCGAGCCTAAGTCCTCTCGGGAGGTTGGAGGAAGGGCCCTGATCAGGGAGTTATCCCTAAAAATTTGTTTGGAAACGAGCCAAACCGTACTATCACCTGAATCGTGATCAAAGCAACAGCTAACGACAGGCGTCATTTCACCGATTAGGTGGCATGAGGAACAACAACAAACTGGAAAAACTCTTCCATCCAACTGTCTAATGAAAATCTATGATTCCAACACTCTTTAGATATTTTCCGATGCACGTTGAAGGTTTGGTCGAAATCTTTTTGGAATAAGTTTTGTAGTTATTTATTTTTGTTGAATTTGATTTTTTATTAGTGTAGTAAAAGTTTTTAAGCTACTCAAAGGCTATTGGCGATGGATGGATCTTGTAATTTACTTATCTGCTATAATCATCTTCAACACAATTGCGTAAATAATCAATTTAACTCAGTGATTCTCATACTGTAGGGTGCCCCCACCCTAGTTGACATGATAACCCTGTGGTAACCTCTGATTACCCCTTACATCCGATCCCTCTTGTCTATCTGTATACCCGGCTAGATGTGTAGGAGGAACTAAATAATCCACAGGCATTATTTCCAATCTAATTTGATTTATTAATTCTTATTAATAAATATGAAACAGACACAACACAATTCTAATTAAGGTATATAAACAATGGTAGAGTGCAGAGGTGAGGTACTCTAATGCGGGGATAATATTACAGACCCTCAACTGAATCTAAGACAGCTCAAAAACACTCATTTATAATTACGTCGCACACTAATAATCAGATTTTACTTAATCAAGTGTACAGTACCTGAATCCTTAATGCATCAGATTCTTCACAAGAAACTTCAGGCACTTTCTTTGGCTTGATCAAATGACGATGGCTCCACGCTCTGTAACCTTTAATTCCACTTCTTTTCAATCTTCACTAACCACTTGTACTTGCACACATCAGACGTATCCACTTCAGCTTGTCAACAATTACGTGTCAACAGATCACTTGTTCCCTTCCTTTCCTTCACTTTACTTCACTTAACCTCTTACTTCACTCTCCTTCGACTCGCGAAAACCAAATTTATATAATATTCCTCATTTACATAAATCACGTTGGTTTCTAGATGAAGGTTGGTTGAAATAAATATTATAAGGGAAAAGAAGATATTAGTAAATCGCGTATAGATCCTTCACAACCCTACGTAGAAGGCTTATCGAAATGTGGAAAATAAAAGGTTATTTAAAAAAATTGTTAATTTACTAGAAGAAATCAAACCAAAATACATTCAGACATAATAAGAAATAAAAGACGCATTTACACTGATATAATACACTTATAAATGCAGACAGAAAAAGTAACATAATTATAAAAGTTATTTACTTAAAATATATGTTAATTAAAAGTAACATATATAAAATTAAAAAATAATTTGTATTGCTTACAATATTAAGGTTGTATTCTAACTTTATCGTCAAAAAACATCATTATCGCATTAAATATATTGTTGACAAATATGGGAGGGGTGAAGGTGTGGTGACATACATGGGAGGGGGGGAGGTGAAAATAATGATTGAAAATTGTGTCGCAAATACTGAAAGTGTGAGAGCGAGGAAAAAGTGAATATGCTTGAGATACATCTGTTTCAGGGATTTGACTTAAAATTATTCTGTGTTTAGTGTGTTTATAATTTCAGTAAAGACAACATATGTGAGCATATATTTACTTCTAAACATCCATTTAAAGTTATCCAGCAATACTACATTGCAGATAAACGAATTGAGAAAATATATGATAGTGTAAAAAGGGCTATTAGAACATAAACCTATAGTCATGAATGAAAATTTATTTTACTGTTATTGTACATAAAAAAAGAAACTTAGGCTGTTTAGATAACTTAACTATTATTTTTACTATTGTATAGTGCTATCGTATTATTGAAAGATTGGTAATAAAATCCTTCAAAAAAGAGATGCTCTTAGAACTAAAAATTCTTATCTAGATAAAATTATATCTCTGTTAACAAAGGAAATTAATTACTGTACGCAAGTATCAAATAATTGTGACTCAATTTATAAAAAAAAACAGTTTCTTACAATGCAGTTTGAGATTTTGAAGAATAAAGTAAAGAATAATATAAATTTGAACTGATAGAGGTTTTATACCATACATAATTATACGTAACATTTTCCTAGATTTTAATACCGCGTAAAAAGAGAATCAGTAATTAAATTTTGTAAGCTGTATGGTTCTTACTAGCATTTCTCAACCTTAAATTTCCATATTTAAATTAAATAGTTGACGGCCATTTTGAATTTAGAGATCATATGATATAAATAATCAGAATATCTAAAATTTCTGTATATTAGTATTCACTTTTTTCATTACTGCATTTAGAATTTTTAATTAATATTATAATTTTAATTTTTTAGTTAAAAAATTATCGATGTAAGCATCTTTGAACATTTCTCGTAATAAAATTTTATATTGTCAAAGTTTACATAGGTAATCGATTACTACTTAGCACTTGTTTTTTAGAACAGAATTTTATAGAACTTGAAGTTTGGATTTAATTATAAGGAATCCTATTTTCAAAAATATCAGTACTTATAAAGAAAAACAATAAGTAGTTAGTTAACTAGGTGAATATAAAGAAATCAATGAACTTTAAAATTATGTTCCTTAACCTTAAGTAATCAAGAATAATGCCGACTTAGTCCATCAATTGAAAACAGTATTTAAAATAAGATATTGTTTTTCTTACGATTTTACAAAAAGAAAATGTGTCAAATGAACCCTTTGGTAAAAATATGAATTGGAAGTAAAAAAACCGTGTTTATAATGAGTTGCTTTATTTGGAAACAGTGAAAAACTTATTCTATTCAGAATAATAATAAGAGATTCCTACTGTAAGAAAAATTGTTCTTATACTCCACATGCTCCAACTTGTGATCAAAATAGTGTTGAAAACATTAAATATACTGCAATTTAAGTGCCTTTTGTTAAATTAGCGATATAAAGAGTGGCGTATCAGAGAATGAGATGATTTCATTTGACTATGACAAAAAAGTTAAAAGGCTATGTTAAAAATATACCTATAAAAACGCAAACTGAATTTTATTTTATTTGGTGAATTAGACTACAGTAAATTTTATAAAAGAAAAAAAAACATGAAATCTTTCAGTGAATTGATTTTACTTTAAATAAACCATACATTAAAGTTTTTCAATTATCAGTGTTTTAACATATTTCTTAAGCTAATTTCTATGCCTGTATTTTTCCCACTTGTCGATAATTTTCAGAGCTTCAAATCAGGAAACAGAATAAAAAATCTTGGAAAGGAGGGAAAATAATGCAGGATGGGTAGTTCCCACTTGTGTCATAATGATCTACAAGTAAGGAAAACATCTTTAAGGAAAGAAATGACATTATATATAAGGAAAATTTTTATGAATATTTTCAGTTAACACTATGCGTTTATTGTTCTTAATTGAAAAAAAATAATAGTTTCTACTGCAGTGATGTTTAACCCTTCTTTACAAGATTTTTTCTTTTTATTTGTGAAATAAATCAGAATGATATAATTCATGCTCCGAATTAAAGGAGAAATGTTTAAAAAAATCTTAGTATAAATATATAATATAAAATAATTAACAAAACATTATGATGGAAATACCCACCATCAGGAAAATTTGCATGTTCAGTTAAGTAAAAAATAGAAAAAAGGTAAAATACCTTAGTACCATTTTTATACCTAATGATAATTGAAATAGCAATCATTATTATCATTAATCTAATTTCATCTTTATCGCAGGATTGTCGGCAGCATTTCCGTCATCAATGCCATCTTCTGATAGCCAACCGCCGTTTATCTATTCCAAGTAAACTTCAATGTCCCTCTCTTCTAAATTTCTCTAAAAAATAACGTAAAATAAACGTGAATTAAAAAAAACGTTCGTCAGACATTACATGTGAAGCAATTGTATAGTGATGTAAATTTCTGTCACGTGGTTTTGGGAAGATTATTTGGAGGTATTAGACACAGAAACAAAAATAAACCTTTTTTCCACTTAATAACGCTTTTATTAACGAAAATTTTCAGTTTAATTATGAAAAAATGTTTAAGAAACCACACTTTTTTTCAACCACAACAAACAGTTAAATAACTAGTTTAAATAATTTCTGTGACATCTGATTATTTACACTGCCGCATTCCTTATTACGCAATAGTCGTAAAAAAAGTTGCCAACAACAACCAATTTACAGTACACCTGTTTTGAGTAAAATTTTTGTTCGCTTGATGTTTTAAGTGAAATTTCTATCATCACGGAAAGAAGAGTTAATAGCAATAATTACTGTAATTATTGCTATTTCTGTAATTAATATCTATAATTTAAAAAATATTTAATGAGTTCTGTGATGTACATTTTCTGGATATTTCTCCCGTCATTGATCAAGTTACTAGTTTAACTAATGGAAAAGTATTCACACATGTTTACCCTAGTAAAAACATTCAACATAATGTATTTAGTTATCTATAGAGGAGTTCTGAATATTTCAAAAAAAAAACCTTCATAGTAAGTAATAATAATAATAATAAAATAAAATATATATATTAAAAAAAGCTAAAAAATGAGATTTTTTTTATTTTTACTATTTGACAGTACTAAAACTCATGCTTATTTTTTTTATTGTCTGTAACTTGTCACAGAAAAATTGCTAAGAAGAAGTTCTAATAAGGAATGTGTCAAACCCTATTTGAAGGTATTGACAGCATCGACTTCGCATCCTGTCAATTAAATTGTCGGATATCAAAATGAGAATCGAAGACTAGACACAGAATTAGCTTTGTTCCAGATTATGCAATGGCTTTAGAGTATGACTTAAACCAGTAATCTGTCTGCCAATATAACTCCAAAGATGTTCTATTGAATTCAGGCCTGGAGATTCCATTCGCTCCAAACCGTAAATCTCAAGTCAATCAAGACGATAACCTCACCACAATAAGGTCGCGCATAATTATCTATCAGAATAAAATCTTTACAAATAACACCCGAATATGACCAGACATAGGGACAAAGGATCTCATATCAGTCAGAGCTCCTCCATGGAACACATACAGGTCAGTATTTCATAGAGTAGGATTGATGGTATCTGGTGCGTTGTTCCCTCTAGATCTGCAGACGCCATGAATTGCTGTGCAATGTGAATCAGGATTCAATTGTGAAGAGTACAGAACCCCATTGCTGTTTGGTCTAGGAAACGCATTCCCTTGGCCAGAATAAGGAGGCCTTTCTCTGTCGTTCGTTGAGGGGATACACACAGCTGGTTATCCTGCTTCGGGACCTACTTTATAAAGACATCTTCGTACTATAGTAGTAGAGATTCTTTTCCCTGTTTCTACAAAATAGTCTGTAACGATCTGCGGTACAGTAGTGATTCTTTCCGACCATATTGTGAGGCACAGTGAGACACCTATCAGCATCAGCCTGTAACAACCCCATTTCCATCCAACCGACTGCATGTCACATTAACGAATTGTGTGTGTGTGGGCAAATGACTTCTCATAGATATTGCTAAACTGTACTGACTGTTGTCAATGAACCTCCCAACAACAGTAGAAAATCAACAAAACTTACTCACGAAGTTACGAAAGCTTGACATTTGCATATTTTATTCTCTCGCATATATATATATCTGTTAATTTCTATAAAATTAAAGAGGTATCCTTTTTGCATAAGTTTCTTGTAAGTTCATTAATATAATTCCTATAAATCATAAAATTTACTCATACTGCCATTTTTTTATGGTCAACTTCGGAAAACATGTGTTGAGCCTTAACTTTTGAAGTCCAGTGTATTACAAATTAACTGTTTAAATTTTAAAATGCAGTAAAACCTGTTTGTGTGCTGTGTGTAGATAGAAACCGCTTAAAAATAAATCACACAAAAAATATTTGAACATTTCATAAATTCTTACACTTAACAACTTCGTCGAAATACTACAAAAAAAAATTATGCGGTGGAGAAGGACCGCATAAAAGCATGTCGCACTTAGAAAAAATGCCAATTATTTACAAATTTATGAGAAAGTACTTCCATAACAAAATAATGGAAACACTTTAAAACATTTAGTTTCTCTTTGTATATGTTACCGTTAAAGTGTTAAAACTGTTGTTTTATAGAATTTCCAGGAATTTCATCAGATAATTGGACAAGTTAGTTTAAGTATATAAAATTATTGAATTCTACGATTCAACTAGGTAATTTATAGAATAACGATTACTTGATCATTAAAGCATAAAATACGGCATTCGAAAGTTTTTTTAATCGTTTTTAGTTGCTTTTAATCAGTTTTGAACCACCTATAGTTACTTTGAAATGACGTGTGTGTGTATGCTTCATTCCGTTGCTTTTAAATGTGGAATTTAGATGGTGTGTTTATGTTAGCGTTTCACATTTTGAAATATTAACAATATTTTTTCAACCTGTTTTTAAGCAATGACTTCGGCAAGACTGGGAGACTAACCTGTAAATAAGAAAAATTCAATGCGAGGTATTTGAATCTTTTTTAAACAAGCGCTGACAAAGGGAAAAAAAATGTTGCACTTAGTTGTGAAAAATTATTAACTTTGATAGCAGAAGTAAAAAGTGCTAAGACAGTACAGAAAAATGTACTACGTGCCTATTGGTTATATTCCAGCATTATGGTATCTTCGAAGTTCATTGAGTAGAAAAGTTAATTAAGCCAGTAACAAGATGAAAAACACACACACACATATATCCCCCTCCCCCTTCTGATTATCTAATGTTAACAACATGAGCTTTAATAAGTTATACTATTTGCTTTTCCTGATTATTAATTAATTCATCATTCACAATTGGGATTAAATGAATTTTTCGTAAGGTTTTAGCTATTTATGATCAATAAAATATAAAATAACCTTTAAATTATTTATTTTTCTCTTAAACGGGCAACTATTATTTATTTTTTAGAATAACTAGTTATTCCAAAGAACAGCTGGGTAATGTATTTAATTTATCATTTATTATATACTTAACTATCTTGTCTAGTTATTGCATGAAATACCTAGTTATTCCGTAGAATAACTAGGTAACGTATATAATTTTTCATTTATTATGTACTTTAACTGACTTGACTAGTTATTTCATGAATTACCTAGTTATTCTATGAAATAACTGAATTACATACTTTAACGGTAACATATACATGGAGAAGTTTTCAAAATGCAAGAACATAATTCACTGCTAATCATCGTAATCCAAAACTCTCATCTTCCTGTGATAAATAAGTTCAAAATAGCTTTTGTCACTTCAAGATATATTTTTTCAATTGATTTATTTTTTTGGCACCATAAGGTAAGAGATAAGTTTTTTCGACAAAGTCAGTTGCATGTAAATGTCACAATAACCAGTTATGCATGGTCGAAGTTTTCTTTTTGAAATTTCATACTCCTTTAAGAATTGATATCTATTTTAAGAAAATGTGTTTCCAATTTGTTGGGAAGCTGTATCCGTGCATATATTTTATCTCCTTTCAAAGAGAGAATCCAGTTCTTCTTGTCCGTCTTCATAATCAATCAAATTGCTGATAATATCACTGTCATTGAAAGTTTCGTCTTCAATCAAGTGCGTTGAGAGAAAACAATTGAATGTGCATAGTCAAGAGACTGTTTTTAATAAATGAACAGAGTTTTAAATAAATGTATTTATGTACATTGCAGTGGCTTTACTTATACCCCTGCAACCTCCCCCCCCCACGTCATGGGGGAGGGACATGACTCTAGGGGTTCCAAGTTCTGACTAACACCAAGTTCGTTTTAACTCAATTTATAAGAAATTAAAGGCAAAATCTGACTTCGCAGGGGCCTCTAACATTATCTGTTACACCACTAGTACATAGATAGAAAAAGCCTTTGAAATTCAAATGCCACATAAAAAAAAAATCGCTCAGAAAAAAGTGCATGGGAATAAAATGTCTCTGAACAAACCACACAAAAATAAAATCGCATAAAAAACAGGTTCTGCTGTATTTTAAACCAAATATACTCATGATTTTTCAATTTATTAATGTTTTGTACAGAATTTTACATGAAATATGATCTGAATTTCGACGGATTTTTTTAGCATTGAAACCATTGAGACAAAATATAAATTGCTTTTTAACACGCTTTTATAAGTTTCACTTGCATGTAACGGAATCTTGGAACTCGATTTTCACCCACTTAAAAAGGTCAGATTAGTTCGAAATTTTGTACACTTGTCAAGGACCGATGATAATACAATAATTTCACAATTTTGTTCTATTGTCTTTATCAGGATCACCAGGAATAACGATAATCAGATTTGGCGACAATTCCATATACCACTTCCAGATTTCGCTACTTATTGCATATACAATTTTCAAATTTGGCGACTAATTCCATATACCATTTTCAGATTTGGAGACTAATTCCATACACCATTTCCAGATTGGCCAACAAATTCCAGATTTAGCGACTAAAAGAATAAGGTGTAACCATAAAGCGAGTGTTTTTAATTTAAAACTAATTATATGCAAGTGTAAAATACGCTTGTGGCTAATACAGAAGAAATAAACAAAAAAAAGTGTTCTTTATGGGAGAAACGGGAGTGTGTTAGCGATTTCATAACATAATATAAACATTTTTCTGAAAATGAAAACAAAAAATTATAGTTTAAAAAAAACTAAAAAATACGCTTTTATACTGAATCGAACTAAAAAGTAAAAAATAATTCTTAATATAAGAATAAAATAATTAACGAGAAAATTACTGTCATTGGGGTAAAAGCGTGGGGTGCTTTGTACTGCATTTTTACACTAACTCGGGATAGAAGTTTTAGAAATTATAACAACTGAATATTTATAGAACACCAACGCTTTTATCCCAATGACATTAATTTTCTCGTTCATCATTTTATTCTTATATTAAGAATTATTTTTTACTTTTTAGTTCGATTCAGTATAAAAGCGTGTTTTTTAGTTTTTTTTTTAAACTATAATTTATTTTTAATTTTTTAGTTCAAACTACAATAAGAGCGTGCTTTTTAGTTTTTTGAACGATCATTTATTCATTGTTGAATTTATCCTTGAGTTTGATATTTGAAGCTGGAATTACGTGACTGTAAAATTAGTCTTGCTCTTCATTGGATATTAATTAACGGGTCTGAAGTGTATTTATGAGTCTACAGATGAGTCCCGTATCGTTATATTAGATTCGGTCTCTATAGAACAGTTCAAACAAATAAAAGTGTGAGAAGAAAAAAAAATTCCAATTAAAAAAAAATAATTACCATGTTTTTATAATGGACTAAAAATTATAAAATTCCTCCTTTCCGTTTCTTTCTTCTTTTTTCACTGTTTCATGCATTGTTATCCACTTCTGAGTTATGGTCGAAATTTCAAGTCTCTAGCTCATTCGAAAGTCACACAGTTTAAAATCAATTACAAAATCCACCCGGACAGATATTCAAGAAAGCGAGTTAATAAAAACATGGTTATTTTTTTGGTGACAATTTTTTTTTCCACCTTTTAAACGTATTGCTACAATGTTAATTCGTATCATCACTTCTTCATTCTTCATCACTTTATAAAAATAAAAAATATTTAGCAGTTAGAACGTAAATTATTTTTTTCACATGCACCAGCCTTTTTTTTTATTTTCATTTTCAGAAAAATGTTTATATTATGGTTAGAATTGCTAACACACACCAACTCTCCTCTTTCTCACATAAAGAACACTTTTTTTGTTTTATTTCTGTAAACGCAAGTGTATTTTATACTTGCATATACTTACTTAAATTCAAAACACTCGCCTTAGGTTTACACCTTATTCTTTTAGTCACTAAATCTGAAATTAGTCGCCAAATCTGGAAATGATGTATGAAATTAGTCGCCAAATCTGAAAATGGTGTATGGAAATAGTCGCCAAATTTAAAAATGGAAAATGCAATAAGTCGCCAAATCTGGAAATGGTATATGGAATTGTCACCAAATCTGATTATCCTTATTCCTCACGATCCTGAAAGGGACAATAGAATAAAATTATGAAATTATTGTATTGTCATCGGTCCTTGACAAGTGTGAAAATTTCGAATTAATCCGATCTTTTTAAGTGGGTAAAAATCTAGTTCTAAGATTCCGTTACATGCAAGTGAAACTTATAAAAGCGTGTTAAAAAAGACTCGTGCATGTGAAAATAAATTATGTTCTAACTGCTAAATATTTTTTATTTTTATAAAGCAATACGTTTAGAAGCGATGATACGATTTAACATTATAGCAATACTGTTAAAAGGGGATAATATGATTGGCACTTGATATTACCATGTTTTTATTAACTCGCTTTCTTGAATGTCTGTCCGGGTGGAATTTTGTAATTCTTTTTAAACTGACTTCCCGATGAGCTAAGAGACTTGAATTTTGGACCATAGCTCGAAAGTGAATGGCAATGCATGAAAATGTGAAAAATAAAAATAAAAAATAAATAAATAAAAGAAGGAATTTTTAGTCCATTATAAAAACATGGAACATTAAATTTTTTTTTAAATTCGAACTTTTACGCACTTTTATTTGTTTGACCTGTTCTATAGAGACGGAATCTAATATAACGATACGGGACTCATCCGAAGCCCCGTAAACGGAGAGAATAAATACACTTCAGAACCTTTAATTAATATCCATTGAAGAGCAAGATTCCAGCACCCACGTAATTCCGGCTCCAAATATCAAACTCAAGGACAAATTCAACAATTGTTTGTTTAAAAAACTAAAAAACACGCTTTTATTGTAGATCGAACTAAAAAACAAAAAAAATAAATTATAATTTTAAAAAAAACCTAAAAAACACGCTTTTATACTGAATCGAACTAAAAAGTAAAAAAATAATTCTTAATATAAGAATAAATTGATGAACTAGAAAACTAATGTCATTGTGGTAAAAGCGTGGGGTGCTTAGTACTACATTTTTACACTCACTCAGCATTTCGGAAGTTAGAAGTTATAACAATTGATAAATATATAGAACACCCCGCGCTTTTACCCCGATGACATTAATTTTCTCGTTCATCATTTTATTCTTTTATTTCGAATTATTTTTTCACTTTTTAGTTCGATTCAATATAAAAGCGTGTTTGTTAATTTTTTTTTTAAACTAAAATTTATTAAGTCTGCGGAAGACATGAGTGCTTAGAATGTGGATATAATGAGAGATGATTGATGGTGCTGCCATCTAGATTTTAAAAATTACATGATATATTTAAATTTTACTTGATGACTTTTCTTTGCTTTTACTTCATAGGAACTTAAAAGCAGGTCAATGCCGTTTTTCCACTAAGGCAGGCAATACGTGCCTAGGGCGCAAAAGGTTAAATAAATGAAAAAAAGAGAAAAAAATTTTTTTTTGAAAAATCTCTCTCCTAAACCATCATTGACAGGGTAAAAACAGAATGAAGGGAGAGGGGTGTTCTGGAAATAGTGGGCATCAGATAAGTTTAAAAAGGCCCAGAATCAGAGGATATAAAATACATAAAAATACAGTTGTTGAATAAAATATATTGCTGCTTTTTTTGTCTTGAGAACAAAATCTTTGTTATTCTTTTTGTGAACTCATTATTATTTTAAATGATCAATATCAGCGTAACAATTTTTTAGCCAAATTCGTAAGCAATTTTTAAGAAGACAATGCTGACAGTAATTGGATTCTTTTAAAAGAAATTTATGAGAAAAAAAAAACCTTTATATATTACACAAACTTAATAAAAAAAATTTTAATGAGCAATTTTGGTAAAAAATGGATATAGAATTACTTATTTCTTTTTGTAAAAAATGCTTCTATAATAATAATTTTTTGCCAATATATAGTTAAGACTTTTCCAAAAAGCCTGAACAAGGATTTTTTTTTTCAGAAAAAATCACATTATTTTCAGAGTTACAGCCAATTGAAATAACTATCTTTGTTTTTTTGGTAAGATTAGTTCATTCTGATGTATTAAAAGACGAACAAATCCACTTCTAACAAAAACATTTTAAAATTTTAGTTCAGGTCATTTACACAGCTATATATCGGCAAAAAGTTTTCATTATGGAAGCATTTTTCATAAAAGGAGAAGGTTTTAAAAATATGTAATTCTATGTTCTTTTTATACCGAAATATCGCATTTAAATAATTTTTATTGTAATAATATTCTTAAAACAGTTTTGTAAGTGTATTTTTATCTAAGTAACACTAAATATATATATATATATTATATATATACAATACGTTCACACTTTTTTGCAAAATTACGGTCCTTAATGTGAAGTCGAATACTTGTATAACTTTATCATCTGATGAAACTGCTAGCTGGACAGATTGACAGACCCAGCATTATATGTTATTACCAGATCACATCTGATATTTTTCCAGAAGAAATCGGAAACAGTAAATAAAAGATAAGCTGTTCATCTAACTTTAAAATTTTACTTTCTTTTTAGAACTTTTCTGCGAAATATTTGAGAAAAGGAAATCACAAAAGTTGGCACATCATACCTGTATGATTTTAAAGTTGTTTTTTTTCACTGTTAAGAAATTTCTTATATATTTCATTTTCAAGTACTTTATATGGATTTTAACATATTTATAATTATTATTAATTTGTATTTCCTGTCTTTTTTAAGTTGGTGCAACCGCTGTGGAACTTCTCTTGAATACTTCACATAACAAGTAAAATTGCCTCTTAAAAATAATGACTCACTAATATTGAGCGATGTTTTGGACTGCAAAAATAGGATTTGTATTTAGACTTTTTATTCTTAAGTTTTTGAGCAAACTTTTTAGTATTCCTTCCAAAAGTAATTCACGAGAAAAATCTGGAAGAAAGCGGCCAAAAGAGAAGAAAGTTAAACATTAAATTAAAACGAAAAAGCATTGCAAAGTAGGATGAGTTGTAAACATGATTGATCTAACATACCCAAACCATCTGTGTAGATGAAGGGCGTCAAACTCAAAGGTCAACTTGGACCAAGCAAACAAGGCTTAACTTTAGGTGGGCCTTTAAAACTATCAGAATTTATCGAAATGTAGGTTTATTTTGAATAATGCAGTGTAATATTAAAAAGAATACGCGTACATATATAAAAGAGCAAAGAAAACTTAATTTTTACGTCCTGACTCTTGACATCTCTTTTCCACTACTCTCTTTCTATTTTAGAAGAAATTTTTGCTTCGGTTTGTTGTTTTATTATACATTATGATGAGTTGATATACTGCCCGGGCTTCAAAAAGATTTGTTGTGGGACGCATGCGGCCTGTGTGACACGTTTACGATACCCTTGGTCTACATCAACTATCCCTATACTCAAGAATAAGGACATGATAACCGTACTCTCACCTGTATGGTTCTCAAAGCTGTGGCTAACGAAAAGCACAAGAAACAATTGCCTTGCCATGATGAATTTCATGGGCCTCGATATGATACTGCAAAACACGTGGCGTTACGTATAACAACACAAAGACATAATTGAGTG
>BMAO01010782.1:0-87751 GCA_019973975.1 Trichonephila clavata
TCGAAGTTTTTCATTGGTCCCTCCAAGTTCGAACTATCGAGAGTCGACTGTAGATGTTCTAATAGGGCTTTTTTTTTCATTTGGGGAGGGAGGCAGTTTAGTGACGATTGCAAATTTGGTTAAATTTTACACCAGCTCCTTTTACATTTTTATTTTAAATCAGTTTTGAAATAATTAATTGAAATTCAAAAATTTAAAGTGGAAATAATGTGAAAAAAAGTTATTATTTTAAATGATGTGAATTCTTAGGGAATTTTTTGTGAGTATTTATTCTTCATTGCTTAAAAAATTAATATCATCTCTAAACAGCAGTTTAATATAATGTTCCATAAGTAATTTATTAAAAAAAATTTTAACAATTTAAAGGCAAATAAATAAATAATAGGAATGTTTTTTAGTTGTGTGTGAATATGTTTTTAGATCCTTACTCATTTCTAATATATTTTCAATTAAAGAGTGTTATATACTTTACGTAATATCTTACAAAATTCAATTTTGAAACATTCCATAATGTATTGAATAGTAAAATTTTTCTTGTTAGATTATTAAGCTTGGAACGAATTTATCAACTGTGCCATTATTGATTTAAAAAAAAAAACAGTAAAGGGTTATTGGCTTTTTAGTATTTTAGAAATTGAAGCAATGACTGGTTATAATGCATTTTAAACTTTAAATTAAAATCAGATTGTTGTGTACTGATATGGATTATTATATTAACTAGCTACATGGCCGACGTTAGACGGACTTTTTCCGAGAGTATAGCTTTTTTCCCACGGAAATTTTCCTTTCTAGCATGCTAATAATTGTTTTATTCCTTGTTTTTTTTTTAATACGATCTTCTCTCGTTAGAATCTTATCACTTCTAAAATTTATAACCCTTTTTCAATTAAATTGAAGTTTCTGTCAAATTCCTAACTGGCATTCGATCTTCTTATTGAACTGAGTCTAAAGACTCCAGTTCTTCAATGTCTTTCTGTAGTTCTCGCATTTCTATGAGCTCATTGGTTATATTATTGTAAATTAAAACAAATTTTTATAGATAAGCGTCGACTCCGCGTATGATGTCTGAACATGTACTTTATCTAAACACAAGGCGGGGAATGAGTAATTGAGTTGTATAGCGCTAAAACAAAAGACGAGTCGATGAGATTTGAAAACCGCATCTGGTTCGCATAAGTCGAGGTATTATTGTATTATTTGGTTCACATTAATAAAAAGCTTGAAATAAAATATTTAGGAAAGAAAAGAATTGTTCCTCATAAAACCCTATAGGCAACGAAATTTTACGTGCTTCTTAATTTCAAATTATGCAAAAAAATATTCCATACTGTATGACAATAAAGAAAAGAGAGTAACTATAAAATCATTTGATCAGTAATGCCCCTTGATATTATTTTATTTCTTTCAAAAAAAAGAAAAGTTTCTTTTTTCCTAACTGAAAAATAAACGAAATCGAAACGACTAAGTAAACCAGCGGATAGAAGACTTTAAAATAAAGGCCGTAAATACTGTAGCAAACTCTGTTCTTGAAAGCCTTTTTACTTTTCTAAACAAGTAATATCTCGAAATATAATGACGGAAAAAATCCCGTTTTTTTTTTCAAATTATTTTGGTCTGAAAGGAGTGGAAAGTGCGTGTATTTATTTCTCGACTCTCTAGAAACAGAAAACAGTAGTTTAGAAATATATTTTGTAAATATTTTTCATTTACTTAGCATCTAAATTCTTTTTCCTCTCTAAATCGATACCAATTTCTTTTGTAGAAAAGGTATACTTTGTGTTACCAATTTTTGAGTGGACACGAAACGGAATTGTGGATATGCAGTATTCTTTCATCCTATAAATGGAATTTTGAAATCTAGTATTTTTTTCACTTGAGTAAATGGTTTTAGAATTTATTTTCATTTAAAATTGATTTCATCCATTCATGTTTGGTGTTATCTAATAAATGTTAACAAAATATATTCATTTTTAATGCAATTAGGAATTTCATTTTCTCTGTCTTTGCTTTCTCAGTTTTCTTAAAGCTGTAACTGATATTGTTTTAGGAGGGTCATTCTGTAATTTTTGATATACACCTAGGTTTTTAAAGTTATACTTACAAAATTTTAGGTGTGTTCAAAGTAGTCTCCACCAGCATCAATTCACTTTTGTAGACAAATTTTTCACAGATTAAATGCCTTAAACCATTTATTTCTTGAATGCATTTATAGCCACATCAATCTCTTCTGAATGAAAACGTCGTCTACGTAAGTTCTTTTTTAGTTTAAAAAATAACCAAAATACGCATATTAATTGGATGCTCTATCACTTTATTTTTAAGCAAATCAACTGTTAATCCGTCTGTATGAGAAGATGCATTGTCATGGTGAAACATTAGTCCCCCAACATTCACTTCTTGGAGAATTATTGGAAAACATCTAGTGGTATACCAGTTTGCTATTACTGTCTTCTGTCCTTCCAACATGATGACTTTGACCAATCTCGTACTTCTGAAGAAAACGGCATGCATTGCTTTTACCATTGCTCACTGTCTTTTCACCATTTTCGGCATGGGATTATCTTCAAAGACCCATACTTTGCTTTCTTGATGTGTTGGAACGTCAAAAAACGGCATACACGTTTCATTACCCGTTACAATTTTAGAAAGGATGCAGTGGCCACAATCATTTTGCAATTTAATGGTTTCTTTACTCTTTTTGGTGCTCAGTTAGATTATGGCTTACCCAACGGCAAATTTCTTTTTTCATATGTAATTCTTCAGTAAGAATATTGAGTATGGCTGCGGATCCAATGTTAAGTTCCTTATGCATCATTTGGTAGGTGCAGTGATTATATGATTCATTAACATTCTTTTTATGGCAGACACGTTATCCTGGATTACTGCCGACCGGGCCTTCCTGTGTGTTGTTCATCCTGGAGAGAATTGCAACCTCTGCAAAATTCTTTAAACCATCTGAATACAGTAGCACGATATGGAGATTTATCACCAAATGCTAATTGCAGCCGTTGAACGCATACGTCTGGATTTAAACCCGCTTTAAAATCATAGAGCACCATAGTATGATAATATTCTTGTGCCAACTCCATTTTCTTTTCTGTCTAAAATTTATTCTACGCTAAACAACTTGAAGTAAGTCAGTAAAAAATCATCTTCTGAGTTAAAATACTCTGTATTTTCAAATTAAACCGTTATTTTTTCTTATAACCCCTCGTCTGAGCGTATCTCAAAAATTTCAGAGTTACCCTCGTAATAACTGTATGCTTAATACCCAAAACAATAGAATCGCACTCTAGTGACCATTCAACTTTCATGCGGTCTAAGTGAGGAATGAGTGTGGTCGCTATGAAAAACCGCCAATGTGCTTTGCCGTTTAATTTTAATATTTGTTGCCAGCATGTAACCTAACCTAAATAATAAATCAGTTACACTTAATACAGATTCAATTAAACCCAAATTAAAATCTACCATATTGGTTTAATTTTCAACATCTAATGCTCTAAAGAGTGAAATTAAGTTTTTTAGATGATTTTTTTATCCTTTTTGTAATAAAGATTTATTTTATTTTATAATTATAAAAATACTTGCTTTTGGTTTTCTTACAACAATAAATTATAGTTTAAAAAAAACATTTTATAGTTAATTGAACAAGTTTGTAACTTAATATTTTAGTCACCAAATCTGGAATTAATCACCAAATATGGAAATGGGATCTGAAATTAGTCGCCAGATGCGGGATGGGATCTGGAAATGGGAAATTGTTAATCCTGATGATCCTGATCAGGACAATGGAACAAAAGTTTAAATTAATGTGTTGTCTTCGGTCCTGGACTAGTGAGCAAAATTTAGAATGAATCTGACCTTTTAAAGTGGGTAAAAAGTAATTTCAAAAATCCCGTTACATACAAGTGACACTTATAAGAGAATGTTAAAAAATTAAGATTCTGTGATTATCTGAGATAGTTATTTTTCGTGATATAGTCAAAAACCAAAGGTGTCAAATACAGAGGCCAACTTGGGCCAAGCAAACAAGGTTTATTAACTTAAGGTGGCCGCAAAAAAAATCACTATTCCTAGAAACGCAATTTTATATTTCAGGTAACACATTATAATAAACATATATAAATAGAACAAGAAAAATTTAATATTTGCGTCCTGATACTTTACATCTCTTCCCTGCTACTATTTTCCAGGGCCGCAAAAATGCTCTTTGGGGGAGTGGGCACGTGCGGCCTGCGGGCCGCGAGTTTGACACCCCTGTTGTAAACCTTTTAAATTCTCCTATGTTGATTCTTTAATATACAGCGATTTCAAGGATTTTCACTTATATAGACTATTTCGCCAATCGTTAAAAATCCATTAAATACTAGTCAGAAGCATTCTATTCTCATTGATCTCATTGGGTTTCTTGTAGTCCCCTCCCCCATATTTTATGTATATGTGTGTGTGTGTAAGAATATTTTTAAATATAAAGCATTGAGTAAAATGCATATTAATTAGTAATAACAACAATAAGCAGGATACAATTAATTCACATTAATAATAGTGATGCTTTCTTAAAGCCTTAAAAATAAAAG
Source organism: Trichonephila clavata (assembly GCA_019973975.1). Taxonomy (NCBI): domain Eukaryota; kingdom Metazoa; phylum Arthropoda; class Arachnida; order Araneae; family Nephilidae; genus Trichonephila; species Trichonephila clavata. The sequence continues at coordinate 4,578 of BMAO01010782.1, forward strand.
AATAGTTAAAAATCCAAATATATATATGTAATCAAAATTTCTCTACAAGAGAAAGATGAATTAACATGATTAAAACTGAAAAAAATTCGTAATTGCAAGATAACCAGACAACAGAATTTAAAAGAAGATATGAAAAATTGAAATAATAGAGTTAAATATAAAAATATAAAAGAATGGATGCTACAGTATTATCAACCTTGCTGACTTAGGACAGCTTACATACAAAAAAGTTTCTCTTAAAAAAATTTATCTGTGTAAAAGTGGGGTTGAACATGTTTTTTGGCCAGCCAACCTTCCCCCTTTTCTGTTAATAATACCGAGCAAAAACCTATTGGAAATAATGGATAGGAAATATAAATCCATTATGAGAAAAAGGTAACTTACCTAAAAAATTGCATACAGAAATGCAGAGCCCGCGCTAAATTTGAGTACAATAAAAAAGTTATTGCTAGATTCTGGACCCAAATACAAATTCAAAACTGAAAAGTAGCACTTAGCCAAAGTATAAAAAGAATACAAATAATAAAATAAGAATTGTAAACATACTACTATTATCTTAGAGACTCTAAGATAATATAATTTAAAAGCTATAATAAATTTAAAAATAATTTTAAAAAAAGTAAATTTATCTAAAATTAAAAAATGGGGGTATCTAAAACTATCTAGGAAGAATAATAAGCCTAAAATAATAACCTGTTAAAAATATGGAAATTTAATCCTTACTATATAGTAATTTCTTTATTCAAATATCTATTAATAAAACTAATTGGGTATTTTTGAATTAAACAGTATTTAGTAAAATGTTTATAGTTTTTTATTTTTTCTGATTTATTTGAAACTAGAAATTTATTGTGTAGTGTGTAATTAATAACAATATTTCTGAATATAGAAATATGCCCATTACTCTCCCAATGAGGTACTTTTATAATATTGAAATTAAAGTCTTCTCGTTTATCATAAATATTAGTAACTATTTTATTATCTTTTAATTTAATTTCTACATCAAGAAAATTTGCTTCATAATTGTTACTATTTGTCTGAATTAAATTAAGATATTGTTAATAAAAATTAATATTAGGTTTAAAGTTGTCTTGCTTGCCAAAAATGATTATATCATCTATATAACGAAAAAGGAAATATTCTAAGTTGTCTGTGAAACTATTTTCAAAATAATGTAAATATAAATTGGCAAGACAGTTGCTAGCTGGGCCACCTTGTGGTAGACCCTTAATCTGTAGATAAAAAATAATTACCATTATGATAAACATAATTCTCTTTTAGAACAAACCTAAGTAGAGAACCAAATCTATCATATTTGACATTTTTAAACAAATTATCTTTATGTAATTTTACAAGTGTTTTTATCATATCATCAATATTAATAGAGTTAAAAAGATCTTCAAAATCTAAACTAAATACTGAAAATATCTTTTTATCTTTAATTTGTGCAATGAGTTCTGTACTATTTTTAAGAATGGCAGAGATTTTTAGATTATTTATTGTATCTTGTAACATTTTATGGAGAATTTTGCCTGATTTGCTGATATATGCATAAAACCATTAGTAACTGTTCTAAACTTTACTGGGTCTTTATGAAATTTAGGTGTAAGAAATACATGTGGAAATTTAAATTTTTTATTAATTTGTATTTTTATTTGTTTATGAAATGCCAAAATTCGATTGTTTATTTATCTATCAGAAATTGATGACCTAATAAAAGCTGTATTATTTTCAAAATGTTTGTTGAGTATTAAACTATAATAGTATTTACAAATGAAGGCAAAGTTTCCTGGCACTTTATTAATTTAAACTATAATAAATTTATTTTGTAATTTTTAATATATATATAATATATATATAATGTTATACATTTCTAATACAATATGTTTTAACAACTTCTAAAAGAGAAGATTACTGTTTATAGTCCTAATAAGAATGATTAACAACGAAATTATATCTACGATTTATACCATAGAAATTTATTAGAAATATATGAAACCAACTATTGTTTATTTACATAGAGGGTACGAGAGCTAATTAGTGATCGACGTGAAAATTTTGAACAATGGTAAAAAAAATGAAACCTATAAACATAAGAAGCAAAAAAGGCGAGATTTAATGTACTACCTGTAATAAAATAAGAATAACAGTGATAAACAGAATAATTCAGGGATTTCTGAAAGTCGTTCCAAGGACCCATGTAAAAATATCTTTTCTTCTAAAGCAATTTATGTGAATATAACCTTTTTTACGATCTATATTTTCAATAACGTAGTATGCCTTCGAGAATAAAAATACCATCGGTTAAAAGCAATTTTATATGTATTTAAGGCCAAAAATATGTAAAGATAAACAAATTCCTGTAGATGAAGATTTCACCAATTTATAGAAATCGTTATCAGAATCAATGTTTTTAACTAAGATTTTAATTTTACAATGAGAAACTGGGTCTTCTATAAAAGTTCTGGGAACTCATTTTTTATCGGTATACTACGAGCCAAGCAGTGTTTTTTGTCGAGTGATATGGAATCCAAGATGGCGTCCTAGTGGTAACAAATCTCCAGGAATATAATTTAAAAATATATTAATATATATTTCAAATAATGATTATTGTAATAGATTGAAAATGACCAATATCAATGAATAGTTAATACAATTATAATATAATAATAATTATATTATGTAATATATAATAATAATCATATAATGTGTAATAGTAATTATTTTATATAATAATACTCATAATAAGACTAAATATATAATAATGATTATATTATGTAATACATAATAATAATCATTTTATTTAACAGTAATTTTTATAAATAATAATACTCATATAATATAATAATAATAATAATTGTAAATAATATAATATAATTATATATATAATAAAAATATAATATAATATAATAAAATATAATGTAATATAATTATTATTATTGTAGTAATTATAATTATATAATAATTATTATTGTAGTAATTATAATTATATAATATTATGTATAATAATTGTATTATATATAATTATTTTATATTACATCATAATTGTATTATAATTATATTACACTATAAATAAAATAGTTACATAATATATGTTAAAATTAATCATAAATATCATTTTATACAATTGCTGATAACTTACAATATTTCAACAACTGCGTGTTCCTTTAATGAATTTCATCGAACAAGGAACGTTTAAAAATGCATTATTTAAAAGAATAATTAAGTGGAAATGCGTAGTGTGCAGCAATAAATAAAAGCACAGCCCTCATATTCTTAAAAAAAGTATCCTGATAATTAACAATAATATTAGAAATATTCATCTTCGAAAATAGCAAAAAATACAATAGAAGACTGAAGAAGCTAGTTTGAAGAATGATTGCAATAAAAATTCTTAAATCTTTAAAGAAATCGAGTAAAAATCGTCTGAAATTAATTGGGTTACCGAGGGAAAAAAACCATAAAGATCAACCAAAATATACTTCATCCCCATGGCAACCACATTACCATACGATAAAAATATCATGGTAACCATATTGTAATGTTATCACCCATCTTGGCAAACATAAACAACTACTTGGCGAGAAGCACTCCGATATCAAATTAGTACCATGTTTTGCGTCCCATGACCTTCTGACAACATTCTCAACAAGCCTTGTGAATTGGGAATATTGAAATCGGTTTATAGATAAGAAGAATCCTGAATTCCCAAAAGGTAGTTTTGTGAAACATTGATTAGTGTTGCATCACATATGGAAGTTTGAATAAAATTCTTTATACAGTATGAGATATGGAAGATTCAAAAGTAAAATCTAACCTACTGATTTTTATTTGAAATTATAAGGTCCATCTTTAAAGGCCCGTCGCAGAGTTCTAGTATGAGATAAACCCATAGAATAAAAAAAATAAATTTATAAAATTCTTGCTAAAATAGTCTTTGGGACATTAAATTCCAAACATTGAATTAAATATTAAACTAACAAATTTTTCAAAAAAGTAATGTTTATGTCATAAACACATCCAATTTGTTATTTCCGCTCCATAAATAAGAGATTTTAAGCATCTTTTTTTTCTTCTAATTTTCAAACAGGCGAGAAAAGAGTTTTAAGTGTGAAAGAATAAAGAAAAAAATTAAAAACATGCCACTTAATCGGTAATGTTCCTTAATTTTAATTTATTCTCAAACGAAAAATTTTTATTTGAAAAATTTCAAACAGAGCAAACGAAATGGAAACGGTCAAAGTAAACACACACACGAAAAACTTTAAAATAAACGTCGTAAATACTGTAGTGGAGTTCTTTTTCGTCTCGATTTTTTTTTTAGATTTTTTACTGGAACGGCAGTTAGGGGCTCCCCCCCCCCTCCTCTTCGATTTTTAGTTTGATCAAAAGGGACTAGCACGTATATGTTTATTTGTCGACTCCCGAGAAAAAGCAGTAGTTTTGAAATGCATTTTATTATCGTTTTTATTTATCTGTCTATTTATTGCCCGTGGGTATTTCAGGTGAATCTACTTTTTTTTTCTTTCCCGAATCCATATACCAACGTATTCTTGGAATAGATTCCCCTTTGATGCCATCGTTTTTTTGCGATTGGTTCAAAGTGAACAGAACCCAGACTTTTTAGACATCAAAACTTCCTTTAGATTTTTAATACAAAATTTCTACAGTACTGGTATATTTTGGTTTAAAAGAAAACTTTCAAGCAAACTTTTCTGAATATTGTGTATGAATGGGAAAAGAAGGTTATAACATTGAGTATGATTGTGAAGATGAAATTCTGTGTTCGGAGCAGTGATTTTGAAAAATAATGTAAATGAATAATTTTTTGATACTGAGTGTCAGTTGAGTTAAATATACATATGAAATCGTTTCCAAAATATTGTTACAAGAAAAATTTGTTTTAGGTGAGATTTTTTGGTAAAAAAATTAGAGAAAGTAATAACATATATTCAAAACATTCTTATTTTATGAAAAATATTTCTATAGTAATAATATTTTACTCATATATAACTAAGATTTCTTTACAGTCATATTTTACTCATATATAACTAAGATTTTTTTTGCAATTATATTTTACTTATATATAACTAATATTTCTTTACAATAATATTTTACTCAAATATATCTAAGATTTCTTTACAATAATATTTTACTCATATTTAACTAAGACTTCTTAATAATAATATTTTACTCATATATAACTAAGAATTCTTTACAGAGCCTGAAGTATGATTTTTGAAATATGTAAATTAGGATTTATTCATATTTTTATACATCGGGGTAGAGAAATTACAACAAAAAACACCGGTTATTATTTCACAATTGATCGTAACTCTGAAAATAATGTGATTTTTTTCAAAATTCTTAGTTCAGGCTCTGTATAGACGTCCTAGCTTATACATAGGCAAAATGTTATTAATGTAGAAGAATATTTCTCTAAAATTAGAATGTTTTTAAAATATGTTATTTGTTCATTTTCTACTAAAAATTGCACTTAAATAATTTTTTATTGTTTTTATATTAAAACAATTTTGTATATATATTCTAATTAAAATGCCACAAAATATAAAAAAGTCATTTGTACGCTTTTTCATTATCACGATTCAAAACGTAATCATTCTTCTTAAATTTTTTTTAATCATTTCAGATTTCAATTTAATTGCAGTATTGCTTATTTTCATAGTTACATTGGGATTTTAGTGGAAAAAAACTAAAATGTAATCAAATACTTTTAGAATTGTTGAGTACTTTTTGTAAACGCAGGCACGTTCGGCTAGTCTAGATTAGAATTTAGATCAACGATTGAAAGATCAAAATTTGGGAAACGTTTTTTATAGATTGTGTCAAAATTTGTAAACATACATTCAAGGGTAATTAATCCATTCAAAATTTATCAGCTGGTATTTTACAGAAATGTATATATGTAAATATAAGCAAAGTGGAAAAAAAATATACTCTGAATATGTTAATATGAATGTATATAATACTTTGAATATTAATATCAACGATTTCTTTAATAGCAGTTCAATTATCAATGATTTCTAAAAATAAATGTGAATAATCCTTTAATAAGCTTAAGAAAAGAATGTAAAGATATATTAATACAATTTTCTGTACTTTAATAAAAAGGTTGAATTTTTAGTAAACTATTTTTGTGACATACTGTGAATAAATACGGTATACACATAACTAGTATTATTGTTACAAATTATACCAATTCGATATTAATCAAGGAAATAGAAATGGAAACATTTTGAATGAATAATTCGTAAAAATAATGCTAGTAAATTTTGATGTTCCAATATTTATAGATAAAAATCGACAAGTATTACATTTAGAAATTAAGTTGACTAGCTTTAAGGAATATTGCATTTATCACTAATTTCCTTCTAGAGAAATTTGCATGAATATTCTTTCTGGTGTTTCATTTCTAAACATTTAAATTGAATAACCTTGCATCATTTCCATCAAAATGAAATCCAGATATCAAACAATTATTATGGGTTAGTATTTTCTAAAAAACATTTTACTAAGCCATTCATATAACATATTTAGTCAAATATTTAGAAATATACAATGTACCGAAATCTCGGAAATTTTTTTTTCCATTTTTTTCCTTTTGAAAGACAGGTGCAATTTATCTCAAAATTAGGAAAATTTTCCCTCAAAACAAGAAATCTTATTCAGAAAGTTTGGTATAGATAACACAACGCAAGAAACATTAATTTTTTTACCTTTATAAAACTGTAAGATTAAAATTGTATTTGCGCTTTTATAAAGCTTTAAGATGTTTAAATTATTGCTTTGTATATATACGCCGCAAATAACATTTATATTTATGTGTCATATCAGAACTTGTTAAAACTTGTGAATTTTTATTTTCAAATGTTTCCCTCAAAAGCTTTTTGTACAAGAAGTATACATCTGTCATCTTACACGTACAATCCAATACATTTTTAACAATGCTTTTGTAACAATCTAAACCTCACAGATACTTAAAAGGAAATTTAAAACAATACAAGTTTAAAATAAAAGTACAATATTTTAGTTTTATCGCCAGAAATACGTAAAAAAAACCAAATGAAACATTTTTACAGATATATTGTACACCTGGTATACTGAAATATAGCTGTTCGTTTCTAAAAATTTGTATTTTGCGTTATTAAAAATATAATTTTCTTTTCATTTAATGCCTCCCTCCCCTTTCATGTAGTATTTAATGTAAAATGTTTATAAATGAAGGTATTATTTCACCAAAGCTGCTTAGCTAAAATAAATCTTCCAAATGCCAGTATGTGACAGATAAGTGTGAATAGATTCCTTCTTTTTTGCTAATTAATTAACTACCACCCTAAATTCTTCAATCCATCGATTCATTTATAATAGATTTATCTTTCCTTATTTAATTTTTAAACATAGTACGAATTGAAAAGGGATTATTATCTTTTTAAATTAGGTTTGCACGTTAAAATACAAGAACGGAAACTTCCAGAAACCAAATTCAATTACACAATGTAATAATACCTTGAAAAGGAAAATAAAATTGTCAACACATCAAGAGTTTTTACCTAAGAGTCTTATTCAAAATAAATCCAAAAAGTCGGGAACGTATGCCATCATTTTTGAAACAACACATTTATCTTTAAATACGCCATCAGAGCAAAAATGCGAAATTGGAAGCCCGTCATTTTTCGGAAAGTAAGTTTGGTCAGAACAGAACAAAGACTTCAAAAACACGATCAAAAATTCAATCCGCATTTGAATCTAATAGTGCGGGGAGCAGAAAAGCGAAAGAAAGAAAAAAAATTTCTTAAATGAGTTCTTTACGAAATATTTTTGATAAATGAATAAATACAAAAGCAATATTCCAAATGCTTTGCCTTGTTTAGACTTTCAACCATGTCAAGTCGCGGGAGCATGAAAAATGGATTTTCGTTCATCATCGAAGCAAATGCGTTTTCTATCTTTTTCAATTTGGCGTAACTCACTTTCCGCGTCTCCAAATCAAATAAGAAGAATGACGAAATGATAAAAGTTAGGAATGAAATATACAGAAGGCAAGAAACTATGTTGTGTTGTTTTCTTTTAGATTTAACGTGTTCATTTGTAGCTTCTTCAATTCGATGTTAATTTCGAATCTTTTTCTACAAATTGGTGTGAATATCCTTTCTGCTCTTCACTCTGACGTTAAATTCAATTTATTCTTCAATTTGGTGTTAATTGCGATTCTTTTCTTCAATTTGGCGTTGATTCTAATTCGTTTCTTCAGTTTGGCATTGAATTCGATTTCTATTTTCAATTTGGACATCTTTTTTGATATTTTATCATATCTAGCAATAAATAAAGAATTGGAGTTTAATTTCGATAACCTGTTTACCATTTTACATCTAGTAGTACACTTAAATTTCGTATGGAGATAATAATTCAGATGGAAAAGATAATTTTGTTTTACTTTTTCTGATAGAATATAGGAAATAATTTTTTAGAAAAAAGAAAAAATTTAGTATATTAGATTTATGTTCTCTTTTTAATCTAAATTTGACACTTATGTATTCATATCACGCAAGCGATTTATTGCCAAAAATTAACTGCTCACCATACAGTAATCACCAAACATTTTCAAATTATGGCAACCTGTTCGTTACTAAAACATTTTGAAATTCGACTAATATCACCAAAGATTGGTCTTATCCCAAATTTGATTTCGAAAGTCTAATTTGTTTAAATTAAATGCAAATTAAAAAATGAAATTCATTAATAAAGTCAAAATAGTTTAAAAGAGACGCACCTTAAGAAATTTAAGTATTACATTAAATAGCTAATTTAAAAAAAATATGCAGTAATTCATTAAATATAATATTTCATGAAAACTAATTGAAATAAACCAATTATAGAATTCAATATTCATATCAAAATATGGGCAGGGACGTCTTAAGGCATGGGACAACTGAGCCCAGGGCCTCGGCCACAATGGGGAACTCTTCTCGTTCTGTACTCAGCCTTAATAAGATCACAATTCAAGTAATTTCATTTACATAAGCAAATTTGACATAATTAAGCATGTGAATGAAATATTTTTGGATTTTTACACACATCAAATATGTTTTTTATTTAAATTTAGTAGAGAATCTTAAATTAATCCTTTAACAGCTGCTTGGAAAACCTTTTCCTTATCACAAATCTCCCATAAATAATGGACTATAGAAGTCCTAAAATAGAGGAAAAAATACTTGAAAAAGTTAATGAAAGGCCCAGCCGTGCAAGAATACAGACCTGTAATTCGAAAACCAAATTACCAAATCATTCATATAAACAATTAGTCTTTAAAATCTAAATAATGAAGAAATGGCTCTGAAAATGTTCCAAAGGGAAGGAATACCCTATCTGTATATTACACTGGTTTTCAAAATGAAGTGAATTTTTAGATTTTGTCGATTATTTCTAGAGCTACTGGACAGAATATAATGAAATTTGGTACCAAATGTAGGGCTGATAAATATTCTTGCCGTACTGTAATATATGTAGAGAACTGCTACCTGCTCCCTCCAATGTCCGTGAACTTGACCATTAAGACAGCGGAGGCTTGATGGTCCCTGTAGGCATCACGTTGGATGGCCACACACACTTCCATTTCTTTGCAAGAAGCACTGTGATGGCGTGAAGTACAGTGATGCTAGTCTTGGAGTCATATATTAGCCTTTTCAGGGGTGCAGTTGACCCTGATTTTTCTTAATGGATGACAACGCGAGGCACGTAAAGCTGCTCTGGTCGAAGGATTTCTGGAAAGTGAGGATATTCGCTGAATGGATTGGCCAGTTAGATCCCCAGACCTCATCCGTATAGAGTAGAAATACTCAACCTGCAGCCCACCGGGTCTTTTTAATTGACCCGGTCATTGCCCATTGCTCTGATAAATTCCTTTACTTATGAAAATTTGGTGGGAAATTCTTTGTTAAAAAATAAAATATATCAATTTTTCTTTTTGCTGTCGATGTCATATGGGTGCGAATTGATATCCCCCCCCCTGATTAGTGATAATAGGCAACAGTGGAGAAGCGACCATTTTATGAGTGGAACTAATTTTTAACTACCTTTCTTAGCGAAAAATATTCCAAGAAAATAGATTGCTTCATGAGGATTGGGAAGGTGGCTGGCTCTTTTGTAGTGAAAAACAAGCATGGTTCAGTAAATGTTTGATTTGTCACGAAATGTATTCAGAAACTACTAATAAACAGGAATTGTTCAATGACACTTTTCCTCGAAGATCTCTTTCAAGAGGTGATAAATAGGCTTGACTGAATAAACTTTACAACAGCAAAAAGTGTTTTGTCAGTGAATAATGTCACAACGATAACAAAGGCACTCTATGAAACTTGTTATATCATTGGTAATCGTATGAAACCGTTTACTGATGCAGAACTTGTGAAAGAGAGATTTTAAATGCTTCCAATTTAGAAAAAACCAAAGAAAAAGTATAAAAAAAATTTTAAAAATAATAATTAATAAAAGCAAAATAGGATTTTTAATGTTTTGATCAATTTTCACATTTTAAATTTTGCATATTATCTTGGTCAAATCATTTCTCCCCCCCCCCCCCACACCCTCCATTAATCCTCAAGTCGCGGCCCGTGTGAAACAGCCATCATATATATATATATCACATGTACCCCTGGTATAGAGCATGCCTCGGAAGCTCTGGGGAGGGCAATTGCAACTCGCAAACTCCCTCCGGAAACCATTCTAGGCTTGAAAACAGAGTTGCTGAACGAATGTGGTTAACTGTCACAGGAGCTCTCCCATAAGTTCCTATATTTCCGGCATAAAATCACGGAGAGTGGCCTGTTTAGAGAGAGTGTATTCTGAAAAGAGAGTGTATTCTTTTGTTATAGTCTGAAACTGCTGTTTCACACCAACTTCGATAAGTGTTACGCACGATCACGCAGGTGTATTTTAACTGTTGAATGATTATTTTTTGCATTATATCAACCCTTCATACATATCAAATTCCATTAAAATCTGTTCAGTAGTTATAGAGATAATAGATAAAAGCTAAAATTTCTCTTAATTTTGAACATTGGCGTATTTAAAAATCTATGCAAGTTTTTAAAAAGGTAAACCAATCTATAAAAATTATTTTCTTTAAATGCTTCAGCCTCTAGTAAACTTACAGATAAACTAATTCAATTTAATTCATTAGTTTATCTTAAGTGTTTTAAACTATCGACTGCTAAATGGTGAAAAAACATGAAGCATGAGATCTGGGGCATCGTCTAGACACGTTTTTGAAACTACTTATTCATCACAATTATTTAAAAATTTGCTTAATAGTGACCAACAAATCTGTCATGTCTGTAGAAATTTTAATTAATTTTCTCATCATGCCCAAACTAATCAATTATTAAAGTTTCAATTAAAATAAACTTATCTCTAGACCCAGCAGTTTATTTAACGACATGGTATGAGAACAATTAGTCCAGGAAGTCTCTAGTTCGCGTAAATGAATACTTAGTATGCAATGAGGGTTCTGAATCTGCTAAAGAATGCAACATTTGCCAAATAATTAGTTTAAAAAAAAACCCCGCTAAAGTGCTTGATATAGAAACTCAATTAAGTGTTAGTCATTTTAAAAAGATTTAGATACATGCTTTTTTATTTAGTTAATTTTAAATGATTCGTTTATAAGAATTTTCATTAATGGTATAATGAAGGATTTTCTCATTGTCCATATTTGGAAAGACCTTAAGATCTATGAAATATCATAAATTACTTACCCATTCTACAAGTGATGGTTATGTAATTTGTAGATTCATGCTGTAATTTAGAGCTTACTTAACTTTAAGTATTTTTGTCATGCATTATTAAAATAAAGATGATTAATTTAGGGTAAATTATGTTGAAAAACACGCTCGCGCACGAGCGGGTCAATTTAACTTTGAATTATTTTCGAGTTGGTTACAGCTTTAGTTGCTTATCATTCAGAATTTCCTATGTTAAATGAAATTTTCTCAATATTCTAACAGAAATTTTTTTAATATAATTTTTACTTCAAATTGGAATGAATCTTAGTCTGGTAAATAAGAATTAGGGATTGTTACATTATGCATGATTCTAAATAATTCATTAAATGTCCATTGGTTTAACTGATTAAAACTTAATTACATCTGAGATATATATATATGTACTGCTTTAAAATAAATAAAGGCATTGCGCTTATTGAAAACTTATTGGAGTATTAAATTTGAATATTTCCCAGTTTTACAACCTTTTCAGTGTTTTAAGCAAATTTATGTTGTTTTTTTTAAAATTGCGACCACATATAAAATCCAACATTTAAAATCACACGTAATTCTGATTTAAACTATAAATGCATTTCCGAAGAATAGGTGCCAAAAAGATTTGGGTAAAAAAACTATCGCTTCAATGGAAAAATAGAAGATGGGTTCCAATCCTTCCAGAGAAATTGCACTGTAAAAGTCTTTCTTTCCAAATATAGAATTTCAAGATCATTTGATTTCAAATTCTCTCACAATATGCTTTTTCACAACGTATTAACGACCCATATAGTCTATTCTAAAAGTATGAAAACTAAATTTCTAGAATTTCGGCTTCTTGTTTCGGTTAACCTTGAAAGAGAACTTAAAACGTACTCTGCTCAAAATCAGATAGTTAATTTTATCATATTCTACTTTTAGTCCGCGCGCGTTTAATCTTTCACAAAAATCTAATCTTTGCTCCTTTCATGCTTTTAGGGATGCTTTTAGTGTATTAAAGAGAAAAAAAAAGAAAATGATAAAATATTTAAAAAAAACACTCTATGTTGAATTTTCTCTCTCCTTGGATCTCTTAAAAGCAGAAATTTGATATTAATTAAGCTGTTTTGTTTATCTTAACCACATTTGGGCTTTTAATTACAGTATGCAAAAAATATCACCAGATCTTTAGTAAAAAATTTTTTTTGCAAGAATGATTAATTGTTAGTAAAGGAACATATTAATATTTGGAGTCTAAAATGTTTAGAAAAACAAAATTTATTTAAAGTAGCTAGGTTCATGAATTCTTTTTTTGAAAATTTAGAAGACGTTATTTTTATTTGTTAGTTGTTGCGGTAGTGTTTCATTGACGAAGTATTATTTAAATTATATAATATTAAAAATGTTTTATAAATACACACTTATTATAATAATTGATATATTTATGTTAACAAATTCGTTCACTTTTATAATACAACACTGTTTAAACGACCAATGGGTTTTTAGATAATTAATAACACAAAATAATCAGTTATTTATTATCTTATTAATGATAATATTCAATTTCTAATTTTTGTCATGTTTAGGGGGGGGAATATTTCTACAGAGCTTTACGTCCTGAATCCATCAATAATGTAATAATCCTAAATGTTATAAATAAATTAAATAAACTTTATTGAACTCTGGCTGTCATCAATTAATATTAAATAATCTGAGACGCTCTTCAAGCAACAAAATTAATAATATACTGTGGTTACTCTACCATATTACGGACATTAATGTATATAAAAAAATAATATAAATTATCAATTTATACTATTTTTTATTTTAATTATCAATTATTACAAAACATCTATTGAAGAAATTCCTTTTTTTTCCTTATAAAGTAACGAAATAAGGATATTTTGTCTCCAGAATTTCAGTGTTAATATACTTTAAAACAGGTGTTTTTAAAGATTCTTTATATAAACAAATATATGTAGCCATAACGTGAATTTACATGATAATTCAAAAGTATTTCTTCAGCAAAATGTGTTCTAAGCTTAGACCGACCGACCTTACTGTAGAACATTACATAAACAAAATCCACCATTAACTGTTTCATTTTACAACTCGTTAACCCAAATTTTTAAAGCAAAAAAATACTTAAAGAGAAAAGAAAACTCCATCAATACATTATCCTTTTGCAAGTATTTCTTACAAAAGGACATTCCATACATTTTATCCATAAATTTCCTTCCCAGAGATAAAGAATTTTACATTCAGCCCCACAAAGAAATAACTTTCAAATTTTTCGAACATTTGCATGGAAAGTTATACACTATCGTGGATAATAATATTAAACTATGATGGAACTTAAAACAAGAAGAAATGGATTCTGTTTAAAAGGAACATAACCCAAAACTCCTCTTAAAACATAAACGAAACTATAAATCAACCCTTTAACAATATTTTTGTGGGGGGAAAGCACCATCTAAAATACCTCTCTTAGAAGCGTAGAATCCTGTTTTTAATGTAGAAATCGATCTTCGAATGCGTGTTGCGAAGGCTCTTTGTTAAAGTGAAAGCTCTTTTTTGAAAAAGCGTAGTATCATTGACAGAGAGATGAAATATTTTTGAGTATCGGTTGTGTTTTCTGATTTTGCTTTTTTTCTCCTGAGTCTTGTATAATGCGTTTCGGTGCCGGGTTTGAAATCATTTTTCGGGAAATAAAAAATTTAGCAAGGTGATGCTAGAAAAAAGCATCAGATAGGGGGGGGGGGATGTTTATAAATATTATTCTAGAAAAAAAAGGAATCATAGTATCATTTTTTGAGGATTTCTTGAAGCATATGTTTTTTAGTGCTCAAAGTATTTTAGGACCGGATACTGTATCGGATATGTTTTGATTTAAGATGCCAGATGAAGGTGAAACGTTTTTCAATTATTGTATTAAAACGTTTGCTAATGTTATAAAATCGTTTTAAAGAGACATAGAACGATATATAAAAAATCTTTGATTTAAAGGGGAATGGTACGATTTATACTAAAATCTCGCTTTAATGGTTTTTACAATTTTTCTTACTCAAAACCTATGTTTACTTATTACGTAAAACATTTTTTGTGCTAAAAATGCTACAAAAAGCTAGTAATTTAATTTTTAAAAGAAAAATTTAAAAATTTATGAAGAGGTTTTAAAACGCTACTTCTTATACAATTATGGATGGATACATATGAAATTTGTTTTACAAGTTCGTCAAACTATGATGACATAGATTGGTTTAGTTTGGTTTAGTCTCTTCTTGTAACATTAATGATATTCGTAAAATACATTTTTTATGAACTTATAGAACATTCCTTAAAAAATGTAAACATTCTAAATTCAATTATTTTTTAAAAGTTAAGTATTGCTTTGATTTAAAAATTCATACCAGTTTTTGCTACATGTGCTAATAGAAATAACTAGAAAAAATATCTAAACATTTGACACAATAGAAAAAAAACCTTAGCATTTTAAGTGAAGATAAATTAGTGATTTTTTTTCTTTCTGATAATTCAGTTCAAAGTTTTTACTTGCCATTGGGATGCCGATAAAAACGGAAATAAAACTTATCATAACTCTGGAGTTTTTTAACTTAGAACTTTAAGGTTTTGGAAAATTATATAAAGAATAACTTAGGATAAAAAAATATTTTATTTGAGTTTTTGTCTGATTTTTGTCAATTGAATCGTACTGTGTCCCTTTAATATTTTTCAGAAATATATGCTCTCAACCTATGTTTTTATATTTTTTTTTTAAAAAAACAAGATTTGTGCTAAAAATACTACAAAAAGCAAACTATTTATTTTTTAAAAAAAATAATAATTTATGATTTTAAAATGATACTTTAAAGAAAGTTGTCGTAGAAATGAAATTTTTCTTACAAGTTCGTTGAACTAATTATAACACAAAAGTTGATCAGGGTTTTGTGATAACTTGGTTGAAATTCTTAAAACTATTTTTTTATGAAAGTTTATTGAAAACTGCTTGAAAAATGAGTAAATGGGCTTTGACTCAAAATTGTTTACTTACTTTTGTAACAACATTCTTATCTTAACAGCATCTTTTAGAAAAACATTAAATCATTTGGGCACAATAGAAAATAGTCAACACACACATTTAAAATGAAGAAAATCCAGTGGTTTTATTTGATACAGCGATGTGAATAAAAACGAACGTGGAAGTTATCAAAACTCTAGAATTTTTTTAACTTAGAACTTATAAATTTTGTGAGATAATTGAAATGTGTATGAAAGTAATGAAAGTTTGTAACCGTTGAACGGATTCACCCAGCATATTTAAATGTAGGTCACTAAATAACTTAATAGTAATATTTAAAATTATTTATTATCTTTTCTTATAATATACAGTAACATACTCAATGAGCAAAACAATTCCTTTAAAAGCACACATCACTTTTAAAGTTTACCATCTGCTGCGGAAGGAATACTTTGTAAACACTTCGAGGTACACATATTTGGCAAGATCACAAGAAAAAATGAAATGCTCTCTACTTAAAAACAAAATGCAAAAATTCATTTTAAATAATTTTTGTGTACTTTGTTTTTCAATAACATAATCATCATGAACTAATGCTTTAATATCAAAAGAATCGCTAAGTAGTCATAAAAATATAAATAAATAGAGAACAATCAAATTCTAAATATAGCTGGAGAATCTGCATAAAAAATATAGAACAATAAACTTTAAAAAGATCCAGAGGTAGTTTTACAATATTTCGTTTTTTAAATAAGCATTATTTCCATTAATATCTAAAAAATATTATTGTTTAAAAGTAAAAAAATTACAGTAATAAAATAATATTGTCCATTTTTTGTAACTGAAACAACAACAAAAAAAGTTCCATTATGTAACAGTAATTCATTATATCATTCGTTTAGGGGGAAAAAGAATGAAAAAAAAAGACATAGATAGAAGTATTATGTGAAATTTTGTTTCTCTTCAATCACACAAGCATTGTTTCACGAAGTTTTTGGATGGAATCCAAATGCATTGTCTTTTTCGAGATATACTTTATCGCTAAAAAGGGAATGTTGGGCCTTTTTCTTAAAGGAAAGTGATGCTAATACGTAAAGATGGCTTTCCTGTAAATACATTTATCTCACAAGGAAAATTGTTTTACTAGGAAGAAGGAGTTGGATGAAAATAATTTCGCAGATAACTGTCAGGAACTATTTTCTTGTATTCTGATCAGTTACCTTGAAGTTTGAATTAGTTTAAATGGGAAATATTTGGGTGAATAAAGATTCGTAATTATATTGGGTATAAGGGAAAGTTCTGTCGTTTTTGAATACGTGCACTATGCGTTGTCGGCCATTTGTAAGATTTCAAATCCGACTGAGACTGTTTAAGATATCCCACTACATACGACAACTTTTTTTTAAAAAAAAATGAGGTATGGGGATTTTTTTGTTGTTTTTAGATTTCAGTACATTTTAAGAAAAATATGCTAAAATTAAGAACAGAAAAAGTAATTATTATTCCTAAAATGGGAAAAAATGGGTAAAAATTCACAAAAAATAACATAAACGCGGCCCATTCTGTACTAAACTTTTATAAACAGGTTTTAAATTTTTTTGATACTGATGTGTTGCTGTGTTTTTCGTTTTTAAAATGGCCTTTAGTATAAGAGATATTTTAATTTTTACAAAAAACTAGAGCACTTTAGCTTAGTTACTATATGAAATTGCTTAAAAAAACAGTCATTATATTCATATAAGGAGCTGTAAATTTTGTAATAAGACAGTACAGTGATTAATAAATCTGAAAGTTGAAACATTTCTACTATTATACAGAACATACGCAAAAAATTTCAGTTAATTATGTTCAAAACTTTTTTAGCAATCGCTGACTGACCCCGTTTGATTATTTTCAAAAAATCACATTTCGAGTAAAACGCGTTTTAAAGTATGACATCTTGGTTAAAATATTGGCATCTGCTTTTACTAAAACACTTGTAGTTTTTGTTCTAGTGAATGGAAAATAATAAACTTTGTATTTTGATAATGATAATAAGATGACCTATAAAATAAATCATAAAAAATTGTCAATTTTTGGAAAAAATTCACAATTTTAGGGTAGTTGGATACCTTAAACCGTTAGATATGTATGTAGTTAATTTTTCATACATATTTGGGGGGGCGAGCATGTCAAAAATAAATAATATTTTTAATAATTATTAATTTACTGAAAGAAAGTAAAACAAAATGCATTTTTAACTATGAAAAGTAACACTATACATATCCTTAAACTTATAAGTAACTTAAACTATATTTTATTCAAACGTAACGTATACAAATTTTAATAATTATATTGATAAATTGTCCAGTTTACAATTAAGGTCGTATTGTAGCTTTAGTGTCAAAGTACATGATTATAGCGTTCAATACAGTCATCGTATGGGTAGGCGGGGAAGGGGGATGTTGAAAATTCTGATTGAAAATTGGGTCACCGATGCATCATGTGATACCATTATATTTGTGGCTTTTATTATTATGTTTGTATTTTGCGTTTTGCTTTAAACGAGTTTTCAAAAAAGTGAGTTTTTCATTTTATTTACGTATAGGTAAGTACAATTTCCGTATTTATTATTAAGTTAGAATAGATATTGTTGACTTTTCTTCACCTCACTACACCATCGACCCTGGGCAGTGAGCGCACTTGTGAATTTTTCAAAGCAGGCGCGGTGGCCCAGAGTCGAGTGCCTACCATTTTTATATCCTACCCCACTAAGCTGAAAAACATATTTTTCTTTCAATTTTGTAGATTGTCGGGAGCAAAGAAAAGTAAGAAATAAATTATTGAATCAGTAGTTTGTATTAATTAATAAACAACTATTAATAACAAATACTTAATTAAACTTTAAGTACTATATGCATGGGATTATAATCGATCGAAAAACAAATCATGAGCGATGAAAGAGAGTCCGGACCTGTGGCCCCGTGCCCCCTTTTTGTGTACCACTGATACAGGGTGGACCGCAACACCTTGAGAAAATTAGAAGTAGCCCGTACCCTGGAAAAGTCTGACCACCCCTGTTCTAAACTTTCCATGAATATTTGTAAATATCTGTAATGCTTCATGCTAAGCTAATTTTCCCTTTAACAGCATAGAAGGTGAGTTTACCTATTTTTCGAATTACCCTCTGTTGCTAAGCGATATAGCAAGCAGCTTATTTAACCGTCTGTTTCTAATGAGACCGGAACACTTCAGACGATATTTTATGCCTTGAGGGGATGGGAACAATGATCTTCCTACGCAAAAGGGAAGCGCCCCCTGATAAACACATCCTCAGTCACGTAATATAACTTAATCATAACTATTTAAACTATAAGATATTAGTTCGTATATACATGTAAGATGGCAATCATGCGTTACGTAAATGTAAAGGTATATGGGATAAATATTAATTATAGTGTGTAATAGTATTCAATTGAATTGTGCTATTTTAATAATTTTGAGTCAAATTTCCATGGTGAAGATATTCGCTTAAAGATTGGTTAAGAATGTTACAATTGCGAAGAGTTAAACTCGTTGAGTTATAAAATTTTTTATTCATCATTTAATTTTAAGATTGTGTAGGTATGTTATTGTACATTGGGAAAG
The DNA here is from genome assembly GCA_019973975.1 of Trichonephila clavata. Taxonomy (NCBI): domain Eukaryota; kingdom Metazoa; phylum Arthropoda; class Arachnida; order Araneae; family Nephilidae; genus Trichonephila; species Trichonephila clavata. The sequence goes on from BMAO01010782.1 coordinate 23,976, forward strand.
GCAAGTGAAATTAAATTATCAAATTTTTATCCATGCTTAGTTCGTAAATAACTTATAGTACTTGCTTAGTTAGTTGCTTAAGGTACATTTAAAACGGCTTTGTGTATATATGCACCAAAAAAGAATATTAATATGAAGTCAAACATTTTAGCTTTCCTCATAGCTTTGTAAATTTAAATAATCATATTTATGTGCTTAAAAATGAATATTATCTATATTTTCCATATGATATATTTTTATTATGTCGCATCGGTAAATTAGAGGTAGCATGCACACTACGTAAATCAGCGTTTCTCAAATTGTAGGGCACCCTCCCCCCTTGGAGGGCGTGATAACTCTACGAGGGGGTTGCGAGCATATTGAAAAATCGTATGCAAACAATTATTTAAAAAAATTATTAATTTACTGAGAGTAAGCAAACAAAACACATTGACATAATAAAAAAATAAAATACATATTTACACTGATATAATAAACTTATAAATGTATCAGTATAAATGCATCACACGCAATGTATTTCATAATTAATTCAACAATACTATTATAGAACAAGTTTAATAATTACCAGTGATCCCATGGGCTTGTCATATATAAAATTATATGTAAAAATTAACACTTATCTTAATAATTTGTACGGTTTATTATTAATCCTTTAAGGTATCCGATTGGTTGCGACAGCATTTTTTTTTTAAAAAAATGGAAATATGTGGATTTTTTTTGTTGTTTCTAGATTTTTTTAGTACATTTAAAGAAAAATATGCTAAAATTAAGAAGAGAAAAATAAATTATTATCATTAAAATGGGAAAAAATGGGTAAAAATTGACAAAATTAACGCGGCTCATTCTGTACCAAAGGTTTATAAACAAATTTTCAATTTTTCAAATCTGATATATTGCTATGTTATTCATTGTCAAAATGACCTTCAGGATAAGAGATAATTTAATTTTTACAAAAACTAGAGCACTTTATCTCAGTTACTATATGAAATTGCTGAAAAAAACAGTTATTATATTCACATAAGGGACGGTAAATTTTGTAATAAAACGGTGATTAATAAAACTGAAGGTTAAAACATTTCTACTATTATACAGAACTTACACACAAACAATTTCAGTTTTTTATTTTCAAAACTTTTGGAGCAATCGCTGACCCCGTTTGATTATTTTCAAAAAATCGCATTTCGAGTAAAACGCGTTGTAAAGTGTGACATCTTGCTTAAAGTAATGGCATTTTCCTGAAATAAAACGATTGTAGTTTTTGCTTAGTGAACGGAAAATAATACATTTGGTATTTTTATAAAGCTATAAGATGGCCTATAAATAAAATCATAAAAAAAATTTGTTAATTTTTGGCAAAATTCACAATTTTAGGGTAGTGGGATACCTTAACTGCAGTTAAAAGCTAAAAATTTTGCTCCGCAATACCACCATTTTTCACTCAGTCATTCGTATGTGATGTATTTGGGGAGGGAGGAGAGGAATAAAAATAAGTGAATCCTTTGCAAAAAATGTTAAAGTCTTTTTATTTCATTCATGGATAGCAGTGCACAGAAAGGATCGTACTTCGGAAAGACGTATATATACGTCTGGGGCAATTAACGCTTTGGGTGAGCAAGACGTTTATATACGCTGGTGGCACTTAACAGGTTAAAGTTGTATTGTAGATGTATAGCCAATGTATTGTTAAAATTGAATTCAATACATTGTTATTGTAAGGAAGGGGAGCGCGATGAAAATTATGATTTAATATTGGGTCACAAATATGGAAAGTTTGAGAAGCACTGTCGTAAGCACAAGGTTGTAGGCTCTGATTCCGGCTGCAGGAAATAGATTTTCTTAAACGAAAATTGTAAGCACTCATGTCATATAATTTTGCGGCATATACAAGATCCCCTGAGTATCAATTTGCTCTAAGACTTACTGCAATATAGAACATAAGACAAAAGCTTGAATTAAATAAATTCAAACGTCAAAAATTTGGCAGCGGGAGCCACCACTATATGGTGCCACAAATGAAATGGCTCTCAAACTTGAAGACTTGCCGTGTCTGCAAGGGCTTAGTTGCCTAAATGCAGCCCATTTTAGAAAATATTTTTATTATATTCAAATAAATATTTTTATATAATCATTATGATAAATACTTATTAGTTTAATCCAACAGTTGTCATTTCTCCTTATAACCCAAGGTGTGAATCAAAATAATTGTAATAATCTGGCTTTTTCAAATTTCCATTTAATATTTGCAAAGTAATATAAAGAAAGTTTATATATTAATGTGTGTATCAATTTATGTCTGTGCATTTATATATCAATGTGTATTTATAATAATAACTAAACAACCCGTTAATTTATTGTATATGTTTCCTTAAAACGCGGAATCCATCATTTCATAAAATACCCAGGTATTTCTTAGTACTATATAACTAACCACTTCAGTTAAAGTTTATAAAATTATTGTATTCTACACTTCAACAAGTTCTTTTATAGAATACCAATCGTCTAATTGTTAAAATATCAAATAAGACATAGGTTTTGACTTTTGCATAATTTAAAAAAATTTTTTACAGCCAGGGTGTTTTTGTCAAAGCAGGACTATATATATAGCCTAATAATTATAAAAATTTGTATGCATATAAATAATACAACTGCACTATGTTTTGTTATTTTTATCAATCTAGCTAAAATATGTATTATACATTATGTTTATTCTTATTATTTATCAGTTAACGTATGCGTAACAGGAAATGTAGTTTGCAAAACACAAAAATATTTAGCATAAGTTTTTCAGTAGTTTTTATAAAAAAAACCCGGTATTGTTTAAGTAACAGATTGTCCATTTTAGTTTATTTGTAAAAAAAAAAATTTGTAATTACTTTATATATAATAACTAAGTGGCATGTGAAAATATCAATCTGTTACACACTAGCTGGCTTGATGAATCATTTCATTGAATACCCAAGTATTCTACGAAATAAATAACTGATTTATATGCTTTAGCAGTAGCATATATAATGCTCTTATTTAATTGTGTTTAATATCGCGCAGTTATATTTCATATTATTGGTAACACGTTCAAGCAGACTGGAATTAATATAGTCCAATACATTTACTCAAATTTCTTCCGTGTATGCTTTTAAAGCCTATATTGGAAAAGTTAGAAACTCCTATTAGCCGAAAAGCAATCCATATTGTTGGCTAAATAATTGAAACTAGACAAATGCAGTTTATTTCGGAAATAATCTCTTACGCTAAAAGCATTTGATATAAATGTTACAATATTTGAAATTGATATTGAAGAGCTAGAGAACTTTGCAGATTATCTTATTATTTCAATATAAAAGATTTAAAATCATGCAAATGTTACGGGAATGCTATTAAAATATAAATGTGTGTTCGAGAGAGATGAAGCACATATGTGTACGTGAGAGAGAAAGATAGCGTGCATGTGTGTGCGTGCGTGAGAGAGTATGAATGTGTGTGAGGGCGTAAGAGAGTGGGCATATGTGTGCGTGTGTGAGAGAGTGGTGCATGTGTGTGAGTGTGTGAGAGTGCATGTGCACATCTGTACACGTGTGTGAGAGTGTGCATGTGTGTGTGAGAGATTGTGCATGTGTGTGTGAGAGAGTGTACATGTGTGTGTGAGAGATTGTGCATGTGTGTGTGAGAGAGTGTACATGTGTGTGTGGAGAGTGTGCATGTGTGTGAGAGAGAGTGTGCATGTGTGTGAGAGAGTGTGCATGTGTGTGTGAGGGAGTGTGCATGTGCGTGTGAGAGTGTCATGTGTGTGCGAGTGTGAGAGAGTGTGCATGGTGTGAGAGAGTGTGCATATGTGCGTGTGAGAGTGTACATGTGTGTGAGAGAGAGTGTGCATGTGTGTGTGAGAGAGTGTGTATGTGTGTGTGAGAGAGTGTGCATGTGTGTGCGTATGTGAGATAGTGTATGTATTTTTGTGCGCGCGTGTGAGAGAGTGTGCATGTGTGTGAGAGAGAGTGTGCATGTGCGTGAGAGATAGTGTGCATATGTGCGTGTGAGAGTGTGAATGTGTGTGTGAGAGAGTGTACATGTGTGTGCGGGTGTGAGATAGTGCATGTGTGAGAGTGCATGTGTGAGCGAGAGTGCATGTGTGAGAGAGAATGCATGTGTGAGAGAGAATGCATGTGTGAGCGAGTGCATGTGTGTGCGCATGTGTGAGACAGTGCATGTGTGTGCGTGTGTGAGAGAGTACAAATGTGTGCGTGTGTGAGAGTGTGGATGTGTGTGCGTGTGTGAGAGTGTGGATGTGTGTGCGTGCGGGAGAGAGTGTGCATGTGTGTGTGTGTGTGAGAGTAAAAGAGAAAAAAATTAGAAAGATAGAAGAGAGAAAAAGCGAGGAAAACTAGAGACGTAGAACAGAGAAATATATAGATAAATGGGTAAGCAAATTGCAATTTAAAAAAAAATAATGGTTGCGATTGATTTAATTTTATTGCACATTTTATTATGCAATCTTTTTTTGTGGAATTATCTCTATTTTGTTGAAAACTTAATTTTATAATATTAGAAAATATGCTCTTGATTTTTATAATTCGTATAGAGAACTCCAACCTTACACAAAAGAAAAATAAAAATAGAAGTTTTTTCTCCTTTCAGATAAATTAATATGACTCTTAGCCTAAGAGATAAAACAATAATAAAACTTTTTTCCTGATAAAAGTATAATAATTAAGCTGAAAGTTTTGTAATATAATAAAAATGCAAGTCAGAAACTCCCATAATAATATTCATAAAAAAAGTAATTAACAGCCCCGTTTTCTTTTAGACTGCTTCTAATGATGTAAACACGTCCCAAGATAAAATATCTGTAATGATGATTGTGTGGAAGAATGTGGGCTCTCATCCTAAGTAGAGCAATAGGAAATACGCGGTAATAATAATAATAATTCCGCGCAATATTAGTCATAATTTTTGTTTTCAGCCAGAACGGAAATGGGCATCCTTTCTATTGTTGTTTACTCATAGTAAACCAAAAACATTCTAATTCATTTTTCGTACATTAGTAATATTGTATTTGAATTCTTAGGAGACTAAATCGTATTTTGGAATGATTTTTTAAATTAAAAAGGCTTTTAAAATTGTGTGTAACATTTTAAAATCTAGTTGTCATTTATTAATTTTAAAAATGGTAACTTAGCTCTTGTGGTATTTTCTCCATTTGCCAATGCGCCCGTGCGTGCGTACGTGTGTGCGTGCGTATTTGGTAACGAAAAATAACTCATAACTCATCATAAACTATTTTCTGTAACTGATTAACCGTAAGTTAAATTTCGTATATTGATGTAACTTTAAACTATTTGTTTATTATTAAGTTAATAAAAAATATTTTTAAAACTAATAAAGAAGCAAAAAAAAAAAAAAAATTGAGAAGCGAGAGAAAAGTTTTGTCCCTTAGGAATTTAAGCACGTTTATGTAATATTCCTAGATTACTTACGCTATCTAAATATTTTTTTACTCTATTACTTACTTACTTTTATTTAAAACTAGCTGGTATACCAGTTTTTCGAAAGTGTGAATTGAAAAATAAAACAATACAGATTGAAGGAAAAAGAAGCTTTTAATGAGTCAATTTTATGTGAATTTCAAAATTAAACAAAAAAAAAAGCTTTTTGCATATCTCAGCTGAACAAAAAATCATATTTGTTAAATTGTAAGTCTGAAGGTCTGATAGCTGATAAAAAGGATTTTTTTTATTTATAACGCCCCGTAACTCTCTTGTGGGTCGATTTTTGAAAACACATTACTAAACTGATCTCTGCTCAGCAAAAGTAACATATTGTTACAAATTTTGTGCAATGAATGCTTAAAATAGTGTAAATAATTTATATCTGGATGTGTAGTACGTTAATATTACTTTATGTTGCATTTATTTTATATTAAAATTGCAATATTCGCAAGCAACACCGTTTCTTACATTATAAAGGCGATTCAATGGAAACATAGCGAAATGTTGGTGATAGAGGCAAGTTGGCATCATTTTTAGCGATTATGCTGGCAACTTGGCGATTGTTTGAATGGTGCAGAAGTTGATTTGCTATAGCGCCACCTGGTGAGGAGCTGCAACAAAGAGGAAAGATTAAAAACCTTCTCCACAAAAAAGTACATATACATGCCAATTTTCATAGTGATCGCTATAATGGTATTGGAGTGACTCTAAGCCATATATACAAATATCCATTTATATATATATATAGATGAACGATAATGATGCATTGCTTAAAGACGACATGAAACATTAATTTATATATAATTTATTGACAGAATATTAATAATTTATGAATATAAATATATTATTTATTGTATCTTTATCAACATATTAATAAACTCATTTATTTTGCAGGTACGAAGCTTCCAACCCAACAATACTTTTTGCAAACCCCAAAAGATTTAACAGCTGTCGAAGGCAGCACAGTCGATCTACCTTGTCAAGTGGGTGCTTTAGCTGGAGATGTACAATGGAGTAAAGATGGCTTTCTTTTGGGTAAGTGGAATTGGCCTTTATAAATTGAAGGAGTATAATAGGGTTCATGTTATCTTCTCTCTTAATTTACCTCACTTTTTCTTAAAATTCGCTTCCGTTATTAATTAGTTAGTAATTTGTATTATGTAAGAGTTATCATACAGTACAGAATATTTTTAACAAATATATATCAAAAGTAATGAGTAATTCTTCGAAAATGAGAATATATTTTAAGGTGACACAATTCGATTCAATCAAAAAAAAATCGGTCAAAAAATCAATGTCTCAATCAATGTGTCCTACAATTTAATTGAGTGTTAAGTTATTATTCAAATTATTGAGCAATTACTTACATTTTTATATGAAAATCTCATTAAGTAATTATCAAATGCAAACAAATTAGATAATCGTGATTAAAAAAAACTGCAATTACTTCAAACCAGTTTGTTAATTGCTTCAAAACAAATTAGATCTGTTAATTAATATAATAAGTTGTGATCAAAACATTTAGAAAACATCACGTTCGACAATGGTACCTTTCAACTATTATTTTTTTAAACTATTTAAACAAACACTTTTCTTAATCCCTGAAGTATTTACTCTCAAACCAAGTAAGCAGGAACATGGTCCAAATGTTGATAAGCGTTCCAGAAACTGCAAATCATTAATCTCTAAAGAGAATAAACTTTACTTAAAACATGGAAAAGTACCAGAGGTACATACAGGTTAAGGAAAAATTCACCGTTCCGCTTTTAAAGTTTGTTCATTAATGCGTTAAAGAGAGGAAAAAGATCAAGAATTTTAAATGTTCTTACATTTTTCGGCGTTCGAGAAACTTCAACTATCCGGGAATTTATGATGCTGTATACACTTTGTGTACGAAAAGTATGCAAATAGAATAATCTTCCGACCGCTTGTCACAGTCAAATAATTTATCTTATAATCCGTACAAGCATTTTTATGTTTTTCTCAAGTTTTAAGTTAATTTCTTGATCTCACATTATTTTCTAAGTTATTATTATTGTTTTACCTATGAGAAAATAGAATATGTTTTAAGAATAGAATTATGTGGCAGCCACACACACACACATATTGATTAAAATTAAAGGATTTATTTGAAAAAGGCGAACTTTAATGTTTATTACCCTGCCTGACATTTTAAATTAGCTCATTTGCATACCGTATTTGAATTGTTATTATACCGTTAAGACAATTAAAAAAGATCTCTAATCAGCTTTTGCAATATATTTCAGTCTCTGAACTACAATAAAAGTATTTATTATCAATGCTACTTTCACACGAACGATTTTTATCACTTTTAGAATTCATAACATTTTGTAAGGATTAAACCATTAAATATGGAAGATTCGAGTTTGGGTTCAATAAAATTTCTCCCACTTTAGTGTAAAAAATATTTATTATTTTAAGTAAGATCACTCAAAGACAACAAATATCACAACAAAATTAAGGAAGAAGAAAGTGGACGATTTTTCATAGCAATCACATTTCTTCTTCACTTAGCCCAACCTAAAACTGAGTGGTCGCTAGAGGGGGTTTCTGCTGGTTGGGACAATCAGTTATTAGCTATTATGACAAGAACGGTTGCTATTCTATTTTGATTTCGTTTTGCATTTATAAACACAATAACTGCGACGCTTTTCATTTTTTTCTGAATATTTAAAAAATAGTTACTGTTGTTTTTTCGTGTTTCTTGTTTCATTGTTGTTATTTTACTATTTAAAAAAATTCCATAGCTACTTATAGAGCAACAAAAATTCAGATCTATATATATTATACATTATCTAAAAGTTTGAGTTTTTAAATTTAATGAAAATCTAAAATTTTAGGCCCTATTGAATGTGCTAAAACGAATTTCGCTTTTGTTGTAGCATGCCAGTGAATTAAATTTTTGTTCTTAAAAATGTGCTATTTTTTTCGACAGTTTCTAAACCATAAAAATAAAATTTTTTAAAAATTTAGTTTAAGTTTTATTTATTACAATTTTTAACAACTTTACATAATCGTAAGGCAGATTAAATTTTTAAATAGTATTACTGTCGTTTTTCTCTTCACATACCGATAATTACTTTATCATCATAAATTACTGTAAAATTATTGTATTTACTCTGCCTTGTGATTGTTCTCAATATTTATTTGGTTGAAGAAGTTTCTTGAAAGATATAAATAAATAAAATAAATAAGAAAAATAGAAACGTATTTGTTCACTTTTCTTTAAATTCTTCCAAGAAAGTTATTTAAATGATCAGCGTGAGTACGTTTTGTTACAGCATTTGATTTTTCAAAAAATGTTTTAAGATATGTTTATACCGAAGCATTTTTACCACATACTTCTAAAGAAATATAAATTAAAAGATAAGTTTATTTGATCTGAAGGGGCATTTAATAACGTGTATTTTTCCTCATTGTAACAAATGCAGTACATCACTAATTTTTTGTTTTTTCCCCTGAATAATATAAAAGAAAGCTTGTTAAAGTCAGTTAAAAGAATATATATAACAATAATAAAATTTTTTCCCGACCAAACATCTTTTAAAAATACCGCATATTTTACTTGTAAGATGATTACCTCCTTAAATTTGCAACAGGTGTAAAAAAATTCTAGAGCAGCAAACATTAAAAAAAAAAGGTTCTTTATTACAAGTCTTTAGTAAACGCGTCAAAAATATAAATTTGTTTTCCCTCACCCAAGAATATTTTTACATCCTATTAAAATAATGAATGCGAATTAGCTATGAGAAACTGAAAAACGAAACAATAATAAAGTATAAAATGCGCTAAATGACCAAAAATAAAACAAAATTTCCCGCGTATTTTCCGGAAATTGCCCGTCATTAATTATTTAATTTGAACAATTAAAATAACGACGTTTCTTTGTTGGTGTCGATAAACCAGCGGCTAAAATTTCCAGGAAAATATTTTGTAGTGTCGTTAAGCCCGTATTGTTCCCTCGCAATGTGGTTTAATTTATGCGTTCTGCTAGCCGGAGGCTAATATGTTGCAGGGTGTAACGGAATTTTAGACTTAGAGTTTTTAATCTAGAAAATTGACGTTAATTTCCCCTTATTTTTTGGTCATTTTGGCGATGAACATTTATCTGATAATACTTTAAAGTTTGAATACAAAATAACTTCATTAATAATTGTTTAATTTATTAATGTGAGAAGAGAGTATCAAATTAAATAGTGTGTGGGTTATGCTTCTATTGGGGGGTATATAAAAATGTATAGCAGTTTTCACTAAAATCTAAAACAGTTGCTGTGTAAAAAGGATAACCAACAGATTAAATTGCGTAATCGTTTTGGATTTATATTTGAAGAATATTTTTATTTTTTTATTTTGTAAAAATTGTTCACAATGCATTGAAGAAAATAAATTGTTTTAACTCCCACAAATTTGAATTTTGTTGACATTAATGTCTTGTATCTATTTCAACATTTATTTTAGAACGTTTTATTATGTATTAAAAATGAATCTAATAAATAGTCAGTTATGAAATCATTTCTATGTTAGCGTTCTTGTAGTAGCTTTTTTGTTCTAATCTATTTGATGTATAATTTAGCTCATCTTTACTGAATTTATTATGCAAATTTAATACACCGTTTTATTTAGCTCGATATACACTTAATTTATAAATTGAGAATTTTTTTCGAAAAGGTTGTATAAATCTAATTCTTTTTACAATAACTGAATGCTTGGAATTTATTGAGAAGCTCCCTTCTTTTTAATTTTATCCTGGAAGCAGGAGCGCACACTAGATACTAACGTTAATGGTCACGGGGGCTGAGTCACTCCAATCTTTTGAAAAACTTATTTTCATTGTAGCTAATAAAAATCGTAATTCCAAAGAATAATTTAATTGAAAAAAGGTATATTTACCTACTTGTAAGGACTTTTCAATTTTTCTTTCATAATTTGAGAAAAACTCCAATCAAACTGAACTAAAAAGTTTCAAATATTTATGACTTTAATAAGTGACACAAATTACAGACACTTTGTGATCACATTAAAGGAATAATATTTGCAAGCAATACTGTCATATTTTGCTCAAGTTATTGTAGTTTTATTGTTCTTAAATGATCGACAAATAGCATGTAGGGATTTTTCTCGCTTGTGTCTTTTTCACAGGGCGCAGTGTGTCTTGTGTACACTTGTAGCTTCATATCTTTCTTGATGCATTTTCTTAGGTAGCATTTGAAAACTTTCCTTTCAACTCTCAAACGTTTCATTTTCATCACCTTTCTCAAATTTACTTTCGCTACCAGAACTAATAACCATCATTTCATCAGATTCTACTCTTGCTTAATCCATTTCAATTCCATCCAGTACAGATCGTACAGATGTCCATTTCTTTCTTTATATTCTGTTAATTTACATTTATAAACCATAATGATTCGTACAACACAGCAATCACAGCTGTCAAAACCCCTAAGGTGTTCACAGGGGGGATAAGTAGCCGGTTCATATAAAATATTTTGGAACAAAAGTGGTCGCGTGGGTAACTCAGTCACCCTAAGTACCTCGAGATTTGCAACAACAAAAAAAAAAAAACGTTTGCCGTTTCCAAAAAAGAGGGAGGTATGCGACAAGTACATTTTAGTTTACATCAGTGCTTCTTTAACTTCCAATATTTGCGCCCCAATATTCACTCATAATTTTCCTCGTCCCCACTCCATACGATAACACTCGTTTTGAATTCAATAATGGAAAACTTTGAAGCTAAAGCTACTATACGAAGTGTCACCCGCATATATAAGCTTTTCACTCGGCCAAAGTGCTGTTTGCCCCAGACGTATATATACGTCTTTTCGAAGTACGATCTTTTCTGTGCACTGATATTTATAAAATAATTCCAAAGGCTTTGAAATGCAATATAATGACCTTGAAAGTGTTTAAGAAGGTTTTGCTTATTTCAGAAGATTTGCTTATTTATTCCTTTCCTCCCCCTCCCTTCCCCAATACATCACATACGCGAGCCTACATAGAAAACGGTGGCATTGGGGAGCGAATCACTTAACTTTTTATCGGCGGTTTAGTGATTAATTATACACCATACAAATTATCAAGATAAGTGTTAATTTTTGTTTTTTATTATATATATGACAAGCCAGTGGGATCACTGGTAATTATTAAACTTGTTTTTAACTTAGTATTGCTAAATTAATTATGAAATATACTGTGTAGTATTGATTCATTTGTAAGTATATTACATCAATGTATATTTTATTTTTTATTATGTCAGAATGTATTTTGTTTGCTTACTTTCAGTAAGTTAATGCATTTTTTTAGTATAATATTTTGTTTTCGACTTTTCAATATGCCCTCGCCTCCCTCGTAAAGTTATCACGCCCCCTAGAGAGGAGCACCTCACAGTTTGAGAAACGCTGGTTTACTTGAAGACTGCCCTATTAGAGGATACTGATAAGGTCATTTGTAACAAATAAACAGTTTTCCCAGAATTAAAGATTTTGTGAGCCTGGGGTGATTGTGTACACTGTGCACCGCTCCCGGAATAAATGATCGTTATAAATCTATTTTTTACACTATTCCTTCAGGTTACGTTAGCTTTAATGGTCTGAGAATTATATGATATTTTTAAATTTAACCTTTTTAAGAAGTTTATTTTCTATTTCACTAATCCAAAAATAGATTAATTTTATAGACGAATTTTTCACTGTCAAAGATTTACCCACCCCTTTCTACTCGTAAAAGACAAAACTCATCTTTGGAACCTCTAAAATACGAATAGTAGTCTAAATCACCCTTCTTTCTAGTGAACCCCATCAAATGACTACTAATTCCTATATCCTCTCCTTATTGCTAATCGTCTCAATAACCATATTCGTCCAATTCTCAACACCTCGTGAAAGACATCTGGGTTTTAAATGCTTCCGCAAGATATTACGGGTTCTTACACGGGCATCAATTTCCCACCCCAACGTGCCTAGAAGACATTAAACTCCTACTTGGACCACCCTCCAATTAGAAGGAGCCCCGTAAAACTCCTTGGAAGTTTCCCCCCATTTAAAATCTTTCCAAGTGTAAAATCCTTTCCAGCGAGTCGCGCTAATTCTGCGTAATTTAGCCGACATTTCATAGCTCACTAAATTAATCCATCTGACAGTAATTGGCTATAACGGCTGATTCGACTGTCCCCACGTCCAATATTCCAGCACTCCCGTATCTATTAGAGTAATAATTGCTTTAGAACGTATCTGCTCAAGCACAACCCGTTTATTTCATTTAGCTCTTTTGATATGCTAAATTTTCAGCTTCGTGATTTCGGGTTTAAGGTGTGATGGAATATTGACTTGCGACGGATCGACGGAGGTATCAATTTCCCCAATTTGTTGAACGGTTTTTCAAAATATGTTGGTGAATTCTTTTGAGAAATGGCATCAGGTCTGCTTATTGAAACAATGGAGAGGATTAATGATGGATCTGATAAATGTTCACTGTACTTCTCGTCATTTGGCAACGATATAATGTTACTCCATACTGTTTACCTTTCTGCAGAATGTTATATATCAATGAGTCTCAGATATTCTCTCTCGTTAACAAGCAATACTAAAATTAATTTGTTCTTTTATGATTTGCGTTACTTCGTTTAACCATAAGCAAATATTTTAAATAGCATTATAGAAATCCAATGTTTTTCACAGCGCTTCTGGGTATTCTTTAAGGCTTCGATGGAGATTGCTGAACCTCCTGCTCAATATGTAATTCGTTTCGGTCGTGAAATTTAGCCATCTAAGCAATTTCTGTAGCGTTCACTCTGTTCACTGGTGGGGGAGTCCCGTGGCTTCATGAAATGAAGCGAACTGATTAAACTGTTAATTTCTTTATCGTCATTTGGCAACGCTATATAGTTACTCTATACTGTTTACCTTTCTGTAGAATGTTATGCAGCAATGAGTCTCTGAAGTTCTCTCTCGTTAACAAGCAATATTAAAATTAATTTGTTTTTTTATGATTTGCGTTAAATCGTTTAACTATAAGTAAATATTTTGAACACGCTTTATAGAAATCCAATGTCTTCCTTTTTCTCAACAACCACACCCCAAATGCATCTCAATTTAACATCGCTCATTATGCGATATTATGTTTCATCTTTTACAGTTATTAGTGAATGAGACTCAAACTGAATAACAGTTTTTTTAATTAAAAAAAATGACATAATGTATTCAAAGACAAAATTTCTCAAACTACATTTAAAATGCTAAAACATAAATTAAATTTTGTCTGATATATCTAGGACGAGCCATCTTACGTTCGCTTCGCTTGATATCTTACGATGTAGAGCGACATTGTTTTTGAGTCATTTATATCTAAGTCCTTGCATTGACCCTTTAACTACCGATTAAAAGTTACGCGATTCGCTCTTCAGTTCCACCAATTTTAACTTCTTTTCATAAGCTTCACTTGTATGCAACGGAATCTTTGAACTCAATATTTTTACCCACTTTAAAAGGTCAGATTAATTCGAAATTTTCTCACTTGTCCAGAACCGATGACAATACAATAATTTAATAATTTTGTTCCATTGTCCTGATCAGGATCATGTGGGTTAACGATTTCCCATTTTTAGATCCCATCTCGCATCTGGCGACTAATTTCAGATCCCATTTCTAAATTCGGTGACTAATTCCAGATTCGGGGATTAATTCCAGATTTAGTGACTAAAAGATTAAGTTACAACTTAGTTCGATTAACTATAAATGGGTTTTTTTTTTTAGTTTTTTTAAAACTATAATTTATTATTAACATAGGTGCACGTATGTGGTGTGCTGAGGAAAAGAAAAGTTACAGAAAATATTTCTCTGAAATCAGTAAATCCTTCGTTAACATTGTCAAGGTAGTTTTGTAGTATTACAAAGTTTTCTGCGTAGTTTTACTGATCGCAACGCAAAGAAAAGGATCTTATTTCGGAAAGACGTATAAATACGCCCGGGTATTTAACGCATCGGTTTAACGCGATAGGAATATACGTCGATGGCAGTTACCTTTTAATTATATTCAAAAACATTCTTATAGACTTTTACTCTTAATTTAAAAGAGGGCTGGATTTGAATGTCTAAAACGGAAATATTAAGATCTCTTACACCCCTGTTAACCTCTGCCCTCTAAAGCCAATTTTCGCTAAAATCATTTTAGCAGATATCTATTTAACAAAAACATGGTTGCCAATTTCAAGTCTGCAGACCTAATAAATTCCCAAACTGGAAATTTTATCTATAACGGTCCCGTAACCCATTTAAGAGTCGATTTTCCTGAAATCCATTCTTAATGGATCTCTAATCAGCAAAAGGAACATGTTTACCAGATTTCGAGTCTGTAGGTGTAATAGTTCGGGTGATCTCGCGATGTGTGGATTAGTGAATGAGTCACTTGTCTCCTATAAATATCTCCTGCGGCTGCGTTTTGTTGTTTCTTTAATATATTTTTTAAACACCCTATTTATGCGAATCTAGCTCATGATCGATTTTTAGCCGCATCCCAACTTTTCAACAAGTTTTTGTAAAAAATGAGAAAAAAAGGTTAAAATTACTTATTGATATCCAGCTTTGCAAAATTAAAATAAATTTTAAATGAGAACCAATAAAAAGGGAATAATAAATTATTTAATCTGTATTATAAACTTTTAAATGCATATAGGAACCTGTAATTGTTTTACTTACCCATCCAACCATTCCCCCCCCCCTTTTAATTTTAAGCCGCACCCGATTTACTGAATCATTAATGTTGGGAAAAAGTGCGGCTTAGATTCGAGAAAATACGGTAACAACTTTTTGTCAACAAGTAAAAGTATTTACATTAAATGCTCGTAAGACTCTATTTCAACAACTGTGTTATAAAACGTCTACTATCGATTAATTGATCGGACAATTTGCTTAAGAGGCTAGTTTACTGTTTAATTGGTTAATTAGGCTTTTGTTTCAAATAATTTTTTTCTAATTCCAGTATAAAATTAATTCATTTCTTTTCGCTTCTCACTCTCCAATTATTTTTTCTTCAAAAATATTTAAAATGGTTTATTTAACTTTTTAGTGAAAGATAAATAATCTTAATGTAGAAAAAAGTGAGTTTTTGTTTATCGTAGCATATATTTACAAAAAAATAAATGCAGCGTTTTTCTTTAAAATTCTAAGGATTAGAACAAAAACAGTTTGGATATTTTGACAAAATTTAAGTAGGGAAGAAGAAGGGAACTACTAATAAATGAGCAATTTCGATTAACTTTATTTAAAAAATAAATAATGTGAGAATTTAATAGAATTTCTCTCAATATCTTTCTACCCTTTCAACCATCCGCCCCCCCCCAAACAACGATAGTTTATAATCTCTGAATATTTTGTACTCTTTCTAATCAACAAAAACTTCAACTAAAAGTATCTTTCTAATTTTTTGAATTTAAATTATTTGGTTGACTATTTGTATTGTGCATGAGAATATATATGTTAATTGAATAACAGCACAAAACATTAACTATCCAAAACAAAACTCATGAGTTTTCCAGTAAATCAAACACTTAACAATTCTACCAATTAAAGCATTTGCAAAAGAAAAGGAAAGGCGAGAAACAAATACATTGCATAAGCAGCGTCCCATCTCTGGCAGAAAGATCGGCTTAACCGATTGTCGGTTTAAATCAGATGGGCTTAACTAATTGTCCGTTAAAATTAGATCGCATTAACCGATTGTCAGTTGAAATGAAATCGGCTTAAAAACCTTTTACTTCGTATGGTATCCAAAATTTTAAAGATTTTTTTTTAATGCTTTTACTTGAGGTTTACCAAAAATGTTAGATTCTTTTTGTATTTCCGAAACGATCCTCGCATTTAAATAATCCAACTTTTGTAAGCGCATAGGATTCAGGTCAAGTTGCTTGGAAATTATAAGAAGGGTTAAAGTACTTAACTTGGTGATTCGTAAAGGTAAAGTCGAACATTTGCTATGCAGAAATCAAAACGCAAAATTGTCTTTTGGGACAGAATTGTTAAATTTGGAACCCCCACGAAAAAGGATTTTTTTTTCTACTGGCCGAAAGACCCTTATTTGATGTTCTTATCCGTCGAATTCCGCCCGAGAAATCCCACATTCATAGATTTTCTTTTTCTGATGTATGCCTGAAAAGAACTTCCTTAGATATCTGAAAAAAAATTTCTGTTACTTTCCTACTGTATCGGTATACCGTGTCGCGTGAAGGTTTTCGAGCATAAGAAAGTTTTCCAGTGAAAACAGCCCTAGGTATAATAGTATCTTTTCCGAGCTTAACTATATTTATGGAAAGTGCTGCTATTGCTCAGGGGTTTGGATTGATACAGAATAAGATCGCGCAATATTTGAGTGACATTTATTCAAAATGGATTTTTTTTCAGTCACGTTATATTCGAAAGAATATAAAACAATCAATATGTTGCCAACGTCACTTTTGAAATCTGTATTCGAATAAAACTAAAACAAAAAAAAAGTGTTTTATTGGTCATTTTTCTAGTAGACAGGCAAAAAATTTAAAATATTTTTCAAACGTTTTCATTGAGATTTTCTTACAGCTAATGTCTTCTCAACTTGTACATAGTTTCAAATTTTTAAAGGATACTGAAAACGGATATAATGCATCTCGAGCAAATGCACGCGAAGTAAAGTTTTAGTAAGTACGTTAGAAAATTTTGCTTCGAATTAAATCATTATAAACCTTTCCCATTTTTTTTTATTATTTCGACACTCAGTTTGATTGAAGTAGCATTGAAATACCATTTACACACACACATTCATGTCCATAAATTAAGGATAATTCAGAATCACATGAAAATATCACTCTAGTGTAAAAATTTCACCTGTAGAGTTACCACACACATCAACAAATATAATATGCAAATTACAGGAAGTCACCAAATGACGCAAATAGTACGTTACAATGATAAGAGTGGGGTATATAAAAGACAGTAGCAAAGAAGTAAAATGTGCTCACAAGCGTTCTGTAAGCCGCTCAGTGCTATAACCGAATAGTTATGACACAAATAACGCATATGGATGAATTTTTACGTAGTAGAATTATCAGCCACTCGGTATGTCGGCATACTTAAACAGAAGTATACGAAGAGCTTGGAATTGCTAAAAGTGTCGTCTCTAAATTTTGGCAACGATTCCAAGATGACGGAAGTATCAGTAGATTCAAGTTGTCCACGAGTTACAATGCCAAATGTAGACCGGTATTGGCAGTGAATGCCAAAAGAAGCAGTCGGAGCGCAAACTGTCGAGACCAAACTGTCTCGTCAGCCATCTGCAGCCGTGGGTGCGACCGTTCCAAGGCAAACCATGTACAGACTTTTAGAACATACTGGTGTATATTCTCACACGCCTGTCAGCTCTATAAAGTCACGCCAATTCCTGTCGCCAGCGGTTAGCCTGGAATAGCTAACATGCGATATGGACATCGTCACAGTGGGTTGTATATTTTCCGACGAGTCCAAGTTTAGCTTGCTGTCTCATTCACGTCGAACTTTCTTATGGAGAACGCCAGATACCACCAAGACAACCTTATTGAACGGCACTGTTACAGTGATGCAGTTTTTCTCGTTTGGGGAATTATACTGGACTCCAGAACAGAGCTGCATGTTTAAATCAGAACCATGATGGAATAGAACATTCTGAAACAACATGTACGTTTGCTTAGGGGTGTCATGAGGCAGAAATGGATGATAACGCTCGTTCTCACTGAGCACACATCGTAAGCGAATGCCTTCATTCTGAGGATGTCCCCCATGTGAATGGACTGCATTCTCATCTAATTTGATTCGATAGAGCACGTTGGATATGCCTGGCTGACCGTTGCAGCTCGTCAACCTCCTCCTACATGAGAACTGGGACTTACGAGAACATTGCTTCCTCGTAAATTGATACTCAGCATACCTAGGCATTGTAAGGACTGTATTTCATCGCATGGGAGACATTTTCTTTTTTAACCATTATACCAACCATGTAATATTAAGTTTTGTAATGGTTTGTACTAGTTCTTGAAGAAAAAAACCATGGTTGCCTTGAGAATTAAACTTGGAATGCAACAATTTAATATTTTAACAATATGTATTCTCATGAATAATTTATTTCAAATTTTTTAATTTTACATTTACCTTTTAAGCTGTGTAAACCATTGTTTTGATTCCAATTTTAGGTTTACTTTTATCTGTAAGTATTTGCGAAGTCGTAAAGTAATTAAATTGAAATGGATTCTAGATCTTAATTCACCATATGTATGTCCTTCTAAGAACTCGTGAATAACAATGACTATAAGAATCAAATCCATCTCTCATTGTTTAACATTGTTATCATACAAAAATTATTTTTGTGTTTTTATTTCCAAGAATGGCAGTGAATAAAAGTCCAAACAAAGGCAAAATGTGTATCATTAATCGTTTATCTTACGTACGTAACTTTTAACCACGTACAATCATTCCTAGAAGCGAGCCGTGGAATTTCGCTTGGTACATATATTTCACGATCTTTTCTTTAAACATCAACTAAGTATTTCTTCGAAACAATGCAAGGACCGTATCTTCTCACGCAAGGAATAGCAAACACGGAAAGCAACAAAGATTGTTTTCGTTTTCTTTCTACCATTGGCTGCAATTCTTCCCTTTAAAAAGCATTCAACGTATGAACGGTTTTAAATGTTTTCTTTTCATTTTGTTAAATACACCGCAACTTCTGCTCTCGGATCTTCTCTTTCTGGGAAAACGGAAACCTGTATGGAATATAAAATTCAGTTGTTTGTTTACAGGAGATCTGTTTATGTGAATGGGAATTAAACTATCAATCGGATAAGTGCACATTTTTAAAGTAATTCTAATTAAATTAAGGTACTTACGTATTATCGCAACCTATTGGCCATATTATATATAACAAAGCCCATAGCTGCCAATTCAGCGCGTACAACGCATGCAAAATCGAGACTGCCAACTTGGCGAGTTATCTTGAACGTTGGTTTTGTTGTGATAGCCCGCAATAAATTTATTACATTAACTTTTTATATATATAGAGAGAGAGAGAGAGATTCAGCTTTTTTTTTTAATTTTCTCTTTCAAACTTTTCTATCACATTTGCTCATTTTATATAAAACAATAGTTAATAAATAAAAGAAAATTAAAGCTTATTTTTCTTATACATTTGAAGTTATATACTGATTCCGTTTTTAGAATCCTCCGAACAAAATCTTTGAGTGAGTGAGTATTAACGTCGCGTTACTGGAGAGTTTTTGGCAACGGACCTCGTAATTTTGAACCATGATCAATTAAAGAGAACATCGACTGAGCTGACACCCCCCTCTCCTAACTTTCACACCAACTGGATGACGTTTTAGCCTCGTCATGTTTAACGTGCATCAGCCGCCTCTGCATGGTGGGTCTTCAGTGATACTATGCTTGAACTCATGACACGACAGCCACGAGTCCGTTACCTGACCACTAGGCTACCACGGTCCATAAACATTCGAAAGCGATTTCATGCAATATTATCTTACTGGTGTTTTGTGACTCTCTGTCTTTTACAGTATAATATTTCACAAAAATACTTTTTTAAGCCATTTTCTTTGTTATTAGAAATATTTATTTGAAATTCTAAATTCTAAAATTCTAAACTCATGATTACTGGAAAAAGTCATTAATTCAAACACCTAAGCTGAACAAATAGATGTGAAAGTCATGGAAATATCAGATTGAATTTTTGATCTTGTAACCTTCAAGAGTTTTTATATTTAGTATTAGTTTAGGAAAATACTCTCAGGAATTAGCAATTTTTTTAAATTTCTGTGTATTATTTGTTTTCTATGACCGTTGCCACAAGTTGAAGCTGAAAATTAACTTCTAAAACATAAGTTTTAAATTCGTATCTATCAAAAGATTTTTCTAACGACCGTTAGAATTATTCTTTTTTTGAAGCTCTTATCCGAAGAACTCCACTGGAGAAATCCTGGATTCGTATTTTTTTTATCTGAGGTCTTTTGGGACTCAACATTGTGAAAGAAGTTTCACAGACATTCAAGAAACTTTTTTTTCGCTTAGTTCCGTAGAGATACGGTGTCATGTGTGAAGGTTATAGAAAATGTCGTACTTTTCCCGATATAAAATGACTTTTGGTATCGGCGAATATTAGCAAATACTAATATTTTTCCAGTACCAGAGGATGTTAATTATTTAAATTTTCTTTAAAATAAGTAATTATATGGTAAGTTGATTGTTAGTTCTCCAGGAAGAAAGTAAATAAACTTAAGAACTTATATTCTAATTTATTAGCCCTTTTTTAATTGGAATATTTTGCAAACCTTTCCACTCGATTTCTTATTTATACACAACTAGCTGGTGCACGCGTTCTTCACACGGGTGAATCGAAAAATTAAACAATGCAGATGGAAGGATAAAGAAGTTTTCAATGAGTTAATTTTACGTAAATTGCACATTAAGCAAAAAAAAAAAAAAAAAGCTTTTTGCATATCTCAGCTGAACAAAAGAAAGCATATTTGTTAAATTTTAAGCCTAAAGGTCTAATAGTTGATAAAAAAGATTATTCTTTTTATTTATAACGCCCTATAACTCTCTTGTGGGTCGATTTTTGAAAACCTAAGCTTATCTCTGCTCAGCAAAAGTAACACATTATTACGAATTTTGATGAAAAAACGCTTAAAATAGGGTAACTAATTTTTATTTTGATGTGTAATGCGTTGATATTACTTTCTGCTGTATTTCTTTTTTGTTAAAATTATAATATTCGCAAGAAACGCCGTTCCTTACATTATAATGGCGGTTCAATGGCTATATAGTGGAATGATGGCGATAGAGCCAAGTTGGTATCATTTTTGTCGACCACATTGCCAACTTGGCGATTGATTGAATGGTGCAGAAGTTGGTATTCTATAGCGCCACCTGGTTGGGAGCTGCAACAAAGAGGAAAATTCAAAAAACTTCTCCACAAAAAAAAATACATTTTCATAACAATTTTCATAGTGATCGGTTGAACGGTGTTGGAGTAAAGCGATTCAACATATATATATATATATATAGGTTTGCCATTAATTTCTTTATAAAATGTTATAAAAAATTCCAATAAATATCTTCAAATTAAAAAATGTTCCTTCAAAAGCGAAAGAATCATGATAAAAAGTGTTTATGAGGACATTTGTGAATGTTTCTCCAGTAAATTTACGTTCACATTCGAGGCGTATATGGAAACCGTTTCGTTCTACCACAACCGCAGTGGTAGTATCACAGTTCAACGCATGCGCACACGACTCTCTGGTTGATTGTCAGAGATTTCCGGATTTTGTCTGATTCTGGTTGATTGTCTTTTTTCCGGATCATGTTGTATTTACCCGCGTTAGTGAACATTCAAAATGTTTCATTGCCGATCCCGTCAATGTAAAGTACGTTCTGTAATACATTTCTTGAACGCAATGTAAGTTACGATGTTTGAAATCACGTTGTTATTGTCAACTTATAGAAGTTTATGGTGAAAATTTAAGGTGTGATACAATGGTGAGAAAGGGGATTCGACAATTAACTGATAAATGCACCAATGTTCATGACGAACAACGGAGTGGGTGACCTTCTGTTGTCGATGATGGTTTGGTTGCACAAGGTGAACCTTCTTAGACAAGTTTCTCTTAAGCGGTGTCTTCTTAAAGAGCTTTGCACAAACAATCAATATTGGAATGTAGTCAGTGATAGAAAAATTACAATCTTCCCAGTTTTGTGGATTGTAGAGGGCGTTGTTCCAAACGCCAATGATCAAATTTAAGTTCAACAGTTTCAACGCCCAGTAGTGTGTATTGCACCAGAAGAGAGAGAAAAGAATTTCAAACCGAAGAGCAATAAAGGTACCTTAAGTGAACGTGGGTGTCTTTGCATTCAATTTAGGTCTAAGAAAAAGAGCTTCTGAGATATCAAACACACATTTTCCGCTCCCATTGCTCTAGTATTATATATTCTAAGTATTCTATTGGAAATCCGAACCGTAAGAATCGAGTGAAAATGCTTTCCTTGACGCTGTGAGAGAAAGTAGAAAATTCACAGAGCAGAAATAGGAAAGGAAAATTGTCTTTTGAGTCGGAATTGTTAAATTTTCAGCAGTCCAAAAACTTCTTCTCTTGGACGTTAGACCCTTATTTGAAGCTCTTATCTGACGAATTCTGCCCGAGAAATCTTACATTCGTAAGAAAAAAAACTCTGTTGGTGTCCGAAAGGATTATATGGGGAAAAAATGGGTTTTTTTCCCAAAGATGTCTGAAGAGCAGTTTTTTTTAATTTTTTTTTATTCCTTTGGGATAAAATGTCACGGGAAGGTTAAAGGTGTGGGGAGAAAATTATCAGTGGAAATAACCTGTGGTGCTTGGAATCAAATATAAGAATGTTTTTGAAAAGGGCTGTTTTTCTTATATTGGTTGAATTTATATGAAATAAATTATAAAGAAATGTTGCCAAAAACAGTCTGATATTTTTAGACTCTATTTTCGTTCATTGTAGTAGCAGATAATTATAATCTGCATTCTTTTTATCTGCATGGAATTTTTATCGGTTATGAAAAAGGGTAACCTTTTAAACAAGTAAACTTAGTAATTGAAAAAATAACTCATTTTGTTAGGTTGTTATAGTGATTCTTCCAATCAGTCTACTTCTAATACTTTTCAAAAATAAAGGAACATTCTGATATGTAATTAAGATGTAAATTAATGTATATATATGTAATTAGATATGTAATTAAGATATAATTATTCTGATATGAAATAAGATTCAAAAGTATAATACTATGAATATATATACTATGAATATATATATATGTATGTGTGTGAAAGAGTGAGTGAATGAAAGAGTGATGATACATCAGTTGATATTCCTTTAAAAACATTAGACAATATTGGAGCTACTATATTATTGTGGAATTTCAAGTATTTTAATCTTATATTTCCTCTATGATTCTTGTTACGCTGAAATCCCGAACTCCAGCTATAAAAAAGGACTTTTATTAGGCATTATATTGATTTCTAAATCTCTGTGGATCAATGTGGACGAAAAAAAAGATAATGAGCCCTTAAAACTATACATCTAAACTTATTTTTTCAGCTATGATACATGAAATAGACTTATTTCCTATAAAATAAATGCAACATCTCAAAAGGTTTTATACAAATATTTAAAAAAGTTACAAATTTATTTCCGAAATAAAAAATGAATACTAAATAAATAAATAAATACTTTTGAATACTAAATAAATAAATTTGAAAGCAATTAACTGTGAAAATTTTAAACATATAAAGGTAAATAAATGCCATGAATTTTTAGACAGAAAATCTATGCATGATAAAAGATTAGAAATGGAAATTGCTTATTCCTTTACGCTTTTAGAGATATATAATTAATTGATTATTAATTATCATCGCTCTGCGAAGTAATATGAATCTATTAGTGACGTATCTCGTAATTCGGAGCTATGGTCAAGAGACGAGAATGACACCTAAGCTGGACAAAAACGAGATCGGTCGCAAAATCACTCGAGTAGCTGAGTTGCGACGCGTTAATGTTCACTCTCTCACTTACATCTAAACTGGTGTTCCATTTTCCAAACTTTATGCCACTGCAATGTGAGGTCTTCAAATTTCAACAGATTTGAAGAGCATCAGCATTTCCTCAAGACAGGTCTATAGACGGCCGCAGCACTATTTTGACTGTTGAAAAACTCGTATGCAGTTATGTATTGATACCGGAAGGGAAAATGTTGAAGGGTATTAAAAGGTATTTGTACATTGTTTTCAATAAAGCTAATTTTTTAAAGACTAGTCCGGTTATTTAATTACCACAGTTGTACATCTATCATTCATTAAAAAGTCTCAGGAAAAGACAAAGTGACAATTATAATCTTTCGCAATAATCCATATATTAGTCAGATATTTCTTAGAAATTTAGCTGAAACTGTAACTGCAATCGCCCAAAATCTCAAACACGCGAAAAACCAAGAACAATTATTTTCCATCGTCTGAAATTGTTCTCTTTGAAACCACGCAGCACAAAAGATACTTTTAAATATTCCTTTCGAATAGTCTCGCATCGCCTTTAAAATTCTTGTTCTTCCGATTTTGTTAAACATTGGAATAGTCTGTGCTCTTGTAATGTTTTTCCCCCTGAGGAAAAGGAATCCGCTGCTGCCCATGTTTATATAATTTGTTTATTTGAATTGTTCCGGAAGGAAAGAAAATCCGACTGACTGAAGGATATATATCCAGCTGGATCAAGAAAGAAAATGTTTAGTATAGCGATTTTTATAAACATTGATTTTTTTGAGATATTGTGAAAAAGAGAAGGATTTATCTGCTTTAATATATTGAATTTTAAAATATTTATTCGTTGTAAATTCATTTCAAAACACTTTATGATTAAATAATTCTAATTATAAACTGGTTTTAGCATTTATAGTTCATTATTTTTTCAACGGTGTCATTTGGATTTAGATTTGTTTGTTTTTAAGAAACACAAGAGTAATTTGTTTTAACAGTAATAACTTTTCACAATAAGAATAATAATCATAACTTTTTAAAATTGTACTGAATATTTTGTAGAAATTATTTCATATATATATATATATATATATATATATATATATATATATATATATATATATATATATATATAATGTTTTTTTTTCTATATATTGAAAAGACTAGTTTGAAGTAACAGTATCACTTTCACATTTATAAAAAAAGAATTGTTAAGTAGAAAAATGAAAATTAAGATTCACTAATTGATAAGAATAAAAAATACTCTGTGTTACACATCTTGGCTGCCCTCTGTTGGTTGCCCGCCTGAGGGGAATAACCATAACCCAGACTCTGTGGAAAATCTAACTGCCCCTCTTTGTATTGTCATGTGTAATGAGCTTCAGCCCGTTATGTGTCTCTTTTCTGCTTCCTGTATTGTCGGAACGCTATGTGTTTAATGTACAATAAAAATGGATTACCAAACTATCAAAGATTGCTTCTTCAAAAACATCAGTGTTCAACAGTAAAAATATGAACAATAACAAGTAATATAAAAAAAATTAAGTCAATTCCTACTCTGAATGGATGAATAGAAAGTACTTTATTAACGATTGAAAATTTGAACAAGATATATATATATAAATAAATAAATAAATATAGGGAGAGAGTGAACTAATAGTAGGAATTGAAAAAAGAGCATGATTTACCTGCATTGTTGTAATAATGCACACACGGGTTTGGCTAGTTTGGCTGAAAAACCGGTTTTTCGACGCCATTTTTGTCATTGTTTTAGCAGTAGCATTGTTACAACAATAGAGACAAATCTAAGTTGGCGTCGAAAACCGGTTAATTTAATTCAATAAATTAAAATGTAATAAATGAATTAATATTTGAAGAACTTTATTAGCATCAAGTGACATTTAATACAAGTTTAAAAATTTATTTGAACTTGATTGGATGAATAGAAAGTATTTTATTAATGATTTAAAATTTACACAAGATCAATATATATGTAGAGAGAGAGAGCTAATAGTAGGAATTCAAAAATATGATTGTTAAAAAATTCTTAATATTCGCCACACACACAAATTATATATATATATATATATATATATATATAATAACTTAACTTAATTGGTTGTGCTTGGTTTTAGATTCCAAAATTTCCCTATCATTGTTTTGTAGGACAATTTATTATGCTTATAATTATTATTAAGTATTATTAGTGAGGGATAAAGCAATATGGTGTTAAATATTTTCAAATGAGGCTGTGTCAGTATCCATTAAGGATATAGCGTATCTGTTTGAATACGTCATTTCCTAATTAGAATATACCGGAATTGAATTCGCTGTATATATGTTTAATTGGAATAGATAAAAATAATTTATTCTAATTTGAGAATATTTGAAGTAGAGTGAGATTATGTCTATTTCAATTACAATTGCAATTGGTAAAGATTCATCTTTCTAGTCTTTGTGAGCTTGAGTAAAATATTTTAATTCAAAATGCCTATATGCTTTTACTTTTGAAATAATTATGTGAGATAACAAAGTTGTGTTAATGCAAACGTGTTTTACATTAATGAGTTAGTGCTGCCTCTAGTGTTTTTACTTTTATTTGTATATGAAAAATTCCTAAAGGAATAGGAGGACTGAGTAAAATTTTTGTTTGCTTATTACAGAATTTTTTGAACAAAAATTAAATAACAAGGAATTATATTAAAACTGTTTAATTTAAATGAAGATTTAATAATCAAATTAAGGTAGCGCTAGGTACAAAACGAAATAAAGAGATATTTCTCACATTTTTATGAATTGATTCAATGTATTTGAATTAAATTAATAACAATAGAACTCTTATTAAAATTTAAAAGATTATACTAGAATGCAGCATGCTATTTTACAGATATTTTGTTTCAGGCAACAAATTAATATACTTTGATATATTTGGTAACAAACAAAAAGTTGCAACTTAATTTGAAAATCTCAAACATCGTATTTTTTCTAAAAAAATTATTGCAAACTTATTTAAGCTTTCCGTCCAAATTTGCATTTTATTATTACATTTTTTTTAAATGATTGCAAAAAGGCAATTTAAATCCAAAAATTCTTTAAGAAACTCAATTTTTCTATGATTACTTAGTTTTGTAGTTTTCCTATTAAAAGTTTATAAAGTTTTGTTTTGCGGCTAATAAACACAACACGACATAAACATTTTAACCAAGCAAGAGAAAAGTCTGTATTTGTACATTTTCTAGAATATCCACATATTTGGTAGTCTTGTACATTATGTGTCTACTATGTCTGGGAATGTGTTGGTATAGACGCTGTTTTAATAATATTTCCCTTAAAACACGTGTAAGTAAGTAAAAATTTCCCGGGATGTTAAAAAATTAATTTTCTACATGAACTATTTGGTTGAATCCCCTTCCATTTACTCATTTTACTTTTTCTTCCAAAAAGTAGATTCCATTTCATTTTATAATTTTTTTTTCATCTTTCTCTTTGATGTAAAAATGATTTTCTGTTATGTATTTTTGACATATCTTGCTTTTTAACGGCTATTGTAACTGAATTCTTACGGAAACTTCAATGAAAAATAAACTTTCTCCATCAGAGACTTATTTTTGTCAAAAATGTACTCTATTCAAAATTTTCTGAAAGCGTAACATATGTATAAACTCGTTTTCGGCTTAATGTACCATTCTGTCAACGGCATTTTTTGTATAGATCGACTAGAGTTTGCAATCCCGTGTCGTATTTTCAATCCCGGGATTTCGGGATTACATTATCCAAATCCCGGGATTAGGATTGGACTATTTATTAAAAATACTTACATATTAGCAAAATTGAAATTGCATAATAAAACTGAAAATATAATTAAAAATTAATTTAATATTATTTTACTGAAACAAATAAAAAAATTCATCATAAAAAACAAATAAAAATTGTACCAAATGAAATTTTTTAAAAAAAAAAAAAAGCATTTCTTCATTTTTTTTTTTTCTGTAAATAAGCTTATAAAAACACAGCTCGTGCAGCGTTTCATCGTTGAAATGTGGCTTCTTATTTTTGTTACAAATTGTCCTACCGAAGAAAATTCGCTTTCGGATTCTTTACTAGTAGGTATTATCGTTATTAAATAGGAGTATGTTCTTTTCGGGTAGTCCACCCACGTCCTCCCTCCCTTTTCCAGAAAGAGAAATTTCATTTTGAATTTTTGATGACAGTGTCTCAAATCTAATTGACTGCATTGGTGCATATACCTCTTTGATAACTTTCTTTAGTTTTTCTGCTACACGTAATGGTTTTTGTATGCATAAATTGATCCAGTTATTGAATCAGATTGTGAATCAATTTCAAGTGTTACCTCATTTGAAATTAAAGATCCAGTTGCATGAGCTGTTAGTAATGCAATGGGATTTGAAGTGTCTCAAGTCTTCCAAGCAGGTCCTTTATTAATTATTGGCATTTAATTGAAGAAGAAACTGTGATAAAATCTGTTCTTGAGATATTTCTTATATTATTGTGTAAGCATTGTAGTGAGCCACTTAGATCTGTGCGACGTTCTCCTATACGAGAAATGAGAAATGTGCATTTTTTTTTACCTATAGGACTTATAATTGTACAAAAAAAATTCTACGTACCTATTTTATAAAAAAATATAAATTTTTAAAGAATTAAATTCTTAGAAAATTTTCATGAGAAAAAAATGTTTAAACATAATTTAGACAAAAATAAAATCCCGGAATTAGTTTTTTAATCCCGGGATTTCGGAATTGGAAAAAAACACCGGGATCCCGGAGCTAAAAACCCTACTAGATATCTTCTAAAAATTCTAATTGCCTCAGTCCATGCTAGCTGACACCGGACATCCTGAGAGTGGAAAGAAATGTTCGTTTTCTGACCCCACTCACGATGGGGAGAAAGTTACAGAAGAAATAAGAGAAAACATATCAAATTTCACGGTTTAATATAGACACTCACCTTGAACCATCAAGGTTCAACACGTAAGAAAACTGACATTAAACGCGTACAGTACAAAAAAAAGTAAATAATTATCATTAAATGTAATACCAGATTCACAATACTTGGAAAACAAATTTAAAATTGTAATTCAGACAAAAAAAAATTAAATCCCGGGATTTGAAAAAACCACCGGGATCCCAGGAATTCGGGATCCCGGGGCTGTAAACCCTAAGATCGACGTCTTTTAGATTCACCCTGACACCTCCTCTTCAATAAATATGTTCATTTCGTAAAGGTTGCGGGGGGGGGGAGGCATACAACCATTTATTAGGGTTAACATTTGCAGAATTTGTAATCCTGCCGTTTAGATTTTTTTCTTTGGTCGAAGATGTTTTGAGTAGAGTGACCAATTTACTTCTTGTTAAGGTTGCAGTTAAAAATTATACTTCATAAGTAAAATAGAGTAAACCTGGAATTACAAGTGATAATTTCATGATGCACATTAAAATTACCGTAAAATCCGGCGTATAACGCGCACTTTGAACACCAAAAATGAGATTGGAATTTACGGGTGCGCTCTATATGCGGAGTATAAAAAGGATAGCTATAAAAGTAAGTTGAAAGTTAAGAATAAAAAAAATAAACTTCTATGTATATCCAAAATATTGTTTACTTAAAAGAAATTACGGCCTTATGAACGTGAAGAGTTTTAGTTTTAGAAGTAAACTATGTTTAAAAAGCCTGGGAAAATACCTTGAATAAATAACTTAATAAAAACGCAAGCAAATAATCAAACTATTTAAACTAAAACAATTGCAAAGCTTCATGCGTAACAATAGATGGAGCTGTTTTAATAACTCTGTGGGAATCATGTTTATTAAGCAGTATAAATAAACAAAAGAAACTAGAAGCTATTTTTCAGAGGTGTTTGTACTGGGTGGGATGCGGGAACTTCCTGTTTTGAAGATGTTGCAGGGATGTTCATAGGGAGAGATTCCGTGGAAGATGTGGAATGGGATATTTGTGTTCCCGCCCGTCTTAATCTCAAACATGTTGTGATAGAGGCAGTAGTGAGCTTTTGCCGTAGAGGGCGAATTTTTCTAACGGCCGGTTTGTGATTGCAATGTACTGTGTCTTTCGTTGTCATTTCGATGTTCCTCCAGGTGATCGTGTTCCTGATCGGAAATGTGTTTTAATGTGGATGAATGGACGCCTTCCGAGCAACGGAGAATGTCTTCAAAGAAAGGAAAGACTTCCAAAGACTGTTAGAGCACACCTGAAAATGTGGAACACGTTCGTGTGTCAATTCAGGCCAATATGGGACAATGAATCCAACAATTCTTCTTAGCCGCTCTCCAGAAAAGGGATTTTGACAACGTGCAGTTACAACAAGATGGGGCCACAGCCTACAACTTCAGGGTTTCCTTGGGTGTTTTAAAAGCAGCCTTCTCCGAATGACTGATCTCCTATCGAGGAAACGCAATCTGGCGTCGGTGCTCAAATGATATATCATCTCCTGATTTCTTCCTATGGACTTATCTGAAGTCCATGGTTTACAAAGATCGCTCCAAGGCTCTAGAAGATCTACGGTACAACATCCAAACCGAAATCGACAATATCCCGGTCGATATGCCTAAAAATGATTCAAAGTTTTCAAATTCGACTGCATCAATGTATTGATGATGGAGTGTGGCATTTAACAGAAATTGTGTTTAAAACTGTGTAAATTCAAAGTTCCAATATTATGTGGTAAGTGAAAGTAACAATAAAATTGAATGAAAAATGTAATGTGTTTTATTGCATTTTCAGAACAGAAAATTCCCATGCCCCATTCTGTATCTTTAGTATGAAATAAAACCAAGGAAATGAGACGCCAACAGCAATTCTCACGTTAATCTAAAACAACAACATTAACTCACAGAAAACCTGACGAATTTATACTTTTTTCTAACTTGCAAAAGGATGTACATTCCTAAGCTTCGAATTTTGAGATCCTAAGCATGATAAATTATAAAACCGCAAGCATTTTTCATACTTTAAATGTTCAATTGAGCGAAATTTTAGACAAATTAGGCTATGGCGTGCCGGATAATAATTTATCACGGAAATGTTTACCTGCCAGACTATTTGAAGTAAAAAGTATTCGGTAAAAACTTAAATCAATTAAATACCAGGTGATAAATAATTATTTGGATTTTTCAATAGAATAATGTAATGAGATTTCTACACTTAACGGCTGACAAGATTAATCACAACTATTTCCTTATTTGGAAGATAAAAAGCTCATTTTTTATTTTATCTTTACCCCTTGGTCATTTTCTCTGCTACCTTTTATCTGTCAACGCAAAATAAATGAAAAATTCCCTAACTCTGTAAGAGAAATCGGATATATGCATATAAAAAAACACTTGAATCTATCTCTTTCATAAAAATAATCTAGCTGCGTCGATAGCCTTTTAGAAAAAGCCCCCTTTACTCTTTGTTTGATAAATAAGCAGCACCATTTGAAATTTTAACGTAATTTGAAATAAAAGAGAAAAGGAGAGATAGAGTAACAAAAAAAGAACAATAGAAATTGTGCAATTTCTTTTAATGAATCCACTCACAAAATGCGAAATCAGATTGAGAAATCTTTTCTTTTTTAAAGTAGAAAAAAAGGAAAGGAAAGACCCTTGTTGTTTCGTTATTTTCGAAAATAGTTCGAAGGAGATTTAAATTGCTTTTTCGGGAAAAGAAACTTGATTCAATTAGAAAATTAATTTTCCAGCTCCTTTCTTATCTCAAATTGATAATATCAAAACAACCCGAGATTTTAAATTCTTGTTGGCACATAATTAAGTTATTATGGAAGGCCTTTTAGAGCGATATTTCGAATTTGGAGACGTATTATTCGGGATTTTCAAAATTGCATTAACATTTTTCAAAGCTCTTCTTTTTTGTTTGTTAGCTTTTAAGGTTAGAGCTACTTGAATGACAATTTGAAATCGGTAGCGAAAGTTTAATCTTCCATTAAAATATATTCCATGAATTGTTGATACATAAATAAATAGTTTGATAAATAAAAAAAGAATTTTGTTTTTATTGGAGTGGGATTTCGTATTTTGTATCTCGTATTTCATACAGATATAATGTTTTCAAAACCCTTAAATAGAAAAAATATTTTATGCTGTTAGATATTTATGCAAGCAGTTTCCATCATTTTCAATGTTTTTAATATTTTTTCTTTCAGAAATTCTTGTATGTTATTTAACATTTTTCACACAAATCGTTTTTTGAAGATATTTCGTTTCATGCCTATGTCTGTCCAGTTGGGAAAAAATGCAAAATTTATAAGACAACATATTAAAAAAATAATATAAAAATATATTTAATCCTTTTTTAACTTCGTCAACTCTAAAAGTTTTCATTTCAAATATTTTATCTGGTTTTTTTTATAGCGATGTTTTTCAGAATCTGTCGTTATTTTCTCGAATTTTAAATATTTTTTATTCCTGATTACGACTTTCATTGGTATTGGAAACTTGGAATGCCTTAAAATATTATAAATGGAACAAATATGGGAATTAACTTCGGATTGATGTTCTGGAAGTTTGTATTCCTTCGTTATAAATATAAATAATTTTTTTTACTAAGTGTGCATAGTATAAGAAAAGTACTTGCACCTTTCTTACAATATATAAGATAAAAGCAACTCATCCATTCACTCTCTAATCAGCAACTCCATTCACTCACTAATCAGCAACTTCATTCACTCATTAATCTCCGGAAATATAACACATCCAGACTTTAAATTTGGCAAGACTTCTTCTCTTGTTAAATAGAAAACCGCTTGCAGCGGGTTTTATGGAAATCGACTCCTGGAGAAGGGGTTACAGAGGCGTTATAAATAAAAAAAAATTCCGTTTCAAAATTGCTCGAACAACAAACTTTAAACTTGGATGACATGTTCCTTTTATTTCATAGTGATCCATTAAAAATGGGTTTTGCAAAATCGAGTGACCGTGATAACAATATAACGGACTCGTGGTTGCCGTAACATGAGTTCGAGCCTGGTATCGCTAAAGACCCACCGTGTGGAGAAGGTCAATGCACGTAAGAAACGTAGGTCTCAAAGGTCCTCTCTTTGGAGTGGTGTGGAAGTTGCGAGAGAGTTTGCTAAAGCAGGTGTCGTCCTCGTAACATGATTCATAATTACGAGGTCCGTCGCCAAAAGCCCTCGTATAGTTGAATATTAATTAATTAAATCATTTGCAGAAAACGACTCCTAAAAAAAGGTGTAGGTGCATTAAAGACAAAAATTCCCAATTTTAATCAATCAGACGTAAACATTCGAATTTGGGTAGGCATGTTGTGAGTGCGTTTGTGCTTGCGTTTATGCATGTGTGCGTGTATGTGTATATGCGTATGTGTATGTGCATTTGTGTGTGCGTGCTGATTAGAAATCCACTAAG
This sequence comes from Trichonephila clavata, assembly GCA_019973975.1. Taxonomy (NCBI): domain Eukaryota; kingdom Metazoa; phylum Arthropoda; class Arachnida; order Araneae; family Nephilidae; genus Trichonephila; species Trichonephila clavata. The sequence continues at coordinate 57,428 of BMAO01010782.1, forward strand.
AACTGATTTTATTGAAATTTATTCACACAGAGAAAAGGTTACGGTGAGCAAAAAAAATAAGTATTCTGTGTGTCTCAGAATTTCAAGTTCTATTCTTTTTTGTAAATCCTGAAATAAGTTATATATAACAATAACTTAAAAACATTATATAGTCATACAACATTTTATAGTACCCTGCGAAGCAGTACGTCTAGTATATAGAAATGGAAATAAATTATATTTCATCATATTTGAAATAACTCTAATGAAATGATAATATATTTTATCCTGTATAAAACTGTTTTAAGGGTATTATTTTTTGTTTTTACATAGTAAATATTTAATCTTCGACATTATATAAGAAATACGAATTCCTAAATATTTCGCAAATATTGCTCTGTTGAAACTATTATTTCAAATACCTCTTCCTCGTTACTGATGTTACCTCTTTCTACCAAATTCTTTTGTTTTGTTAATTTCAAATTACCAGACATGAGACAGCTAAAAAAGAGCCTCGGGTCTTTTGGAACAGCTAAACTTTCGCCATTTTATCTTTTCTATAATTCCAAACATTCATTCAAGACAGTAAGATGAGAGGTTTGTGTATTTTCTTAAACGTTATTCGCGAAAGAGAATGATTAGTACTTAAAAGGTTGCATAAATTGCAAATATATTTTTATTTTATTGGCATTCGCAAAATATAGACTCTGTTTTATATTGTTATTCTGGAGAAACAGGCGAATTTTCAGCTACACACGGAAACATGTTTATTAATCCATAACTGAAAAATATATGAATTTTCCGAAAGTGAGAATGGTTTTTCAAATTTGAAAAGTTCTTTTTTTAGTTATTCATCGGGCACTTGAAATTTTATTTTGTTATGACGATTTTATTTCTACTGGTGAGTGCAAGTTTATTTCTTGAAGTTGTTTATGCAAATATGAAAATAACACGTGAGGGTATATTTGCATTTTCTATTTTAGTATATAATAGTGTTTATTCTACTGTCTGTGTTTTTGTTTTGAATTTTGGATTGTTTTAGAACTATTTTTAGAAAAGTGTATTGAAATAGTGATTTAAATATATATTTTTTTTAAAAAAAAGATTGTGTAAGATTTTGAATTCTTCTTTTAAACTATTTCTAGGAAAATATTCTGAAATATTTTTAGGTAAAAATATGCTTTAGAATAAGTATGTAGTTGAAAACATATTGTTGCTTTCACTACTTTGACTCAAATATTTTTTTTAAAATTTAATCATAATGTTTATATTTATTTAGATTATAAATATTTATTTTGCTAATAATATTTTTCAATTGGTATTCAGTTATTTCTCTAACATTTATTAACAATGTCGATTAATATAATACTATGAAAAAATTTTACATGTGAAACAGTTCCATATAATACTATTCATAATATATATTTATAAGAATTATGGAAACAATATTTTTTGATGACTGTTTTAAAAAGGATTTTTTTAAATGTATGTTTTGTTAATAAATTCCTTTTTATGAATTTTATGAGAAAAATAATGATATTGAAGATAATACAATTTAGCCATATATTTTGCTGAAATCGATTAATATTTACATCAAAAATAGAAGCAGCGTTGCTTAAAATTAAGCAAATCAGGTATTTACTCTTTTTCTTAACTCTTAATCTTACTTCACATACCATTTTTCTACATTTAATTCATTATTTTTTTTATACACAACTATCTTTACAAGGAAAACCAAATTAATTCTTTTAAACTCTTATAGACTTTTGGAAATCTTTTCTTTCTATACATATGGTTATAATTTTTCATCTTTATTCAAAAAACTTTAAAATTTCAAGATATGTTATTCTTTCAGATTATGATACATGCGATATATATTTTGTATTCTGAAGATTCTAAAATTTTTCCATTTTTATCTTCGATTGTTTTTGATATTAGTTCATATTCTGTATTAACTGTAGCAATCTGTCACCAAATTTTTGAAATAGTTCAGGATAAGCTGCTTTAATTATAACTATCGTTGTATTAAAATCTATTCTGGACTCTCTTTTGATTAAATATTAAGCAATAATACAATAAGATATATTTGGGAAAATTCAAACGAAAGGATTTTAAAATCACCGCTGTCTTTGTAAGAAATTTTTTGCTAGGCTTGAAGAAATTATTAGTGTTCTTTTCAAAATTTATAAATTCTTCAAATTTGTACTCTAACTATAAACAAGTTTCTCATTGCTCTACCTTCTTTTAAAATTCAATCTCATTTATCAGTTTAACTACATACTTCATCTCAAATGTGTATGCATACAATATTTCTTTTAAAAATCCTCTCTTATTATTATTCCCTGATTTTATATAGTTTATGCATACAATAACATTGTGCTAATTTTTTATTTGATTTCTAGTTCTCTTATCAACTATATATACACTTAAGCTCGTTTCGAACAGATAGATTTTACTTCAGCATCTTTTTTAACTAGGTATCTAATCAAAATATATCTGCTTAAGTCTAAATCTTGTTATGGGTAAGTGTTCATGAACGTCGCTCTATAAAGCAACACGAAGTTTATTGATGACAGACTTTGTAATTTTGAGTCATGGTCACGTGACGAGGGTGGCAACTGAGCTGGAACCTCTGTTCCAAACTTCCGCATCACGCAAATGGATGGACTTTGAGCCTCGACAGATATAACGAACATCAGAGTCTCTAGATTAGGGGTCGGCAACCTATGACGCGCGTGCCACATGTGAGACGCGGTACAATTCTCAGTTGCACTCTGCACTACTCTGCAAATTTGTCAATATTTGAGTGGCTGAAAGTTGATAAATTTATAATGGACTTTATTTGTGTGACATGTATCTTCAGAGCTATGGACATTTACAGAATTACGAAAAAATCTGAAAGATAACTCTAAAGATTAACTTACACCTATTTTGTAAATTATTGAATGTTCTTTCTGGAGAGATTTAATTGTTTGAAGGAGAGAAAATTGCGTGTACCCTCTGCTTTCCTCTTTTGGTTCTTCATATCTGAGTAAAAAGTCCTTCTTCATATGAAAAATATTTCGAGAACTGATCTCTCAAAATCGGGTCAAATCGAAAGTCACCAATTATACCCCTGGTATTGCGATGTGAAAGTAAACCGGGGCAAATACTAGGTTCGCATTAAAATTTTTATTTATTTTTTATTTAATAATAATAAAGAGAAATACATATATTTTATGTTGTCTATTTCTTTTTTTAATAAATATGTTTAAAAATACATAATATATGTACAATTACAATTTTTTTTTATTTTGGCTGAAGAAATTGTTATATGTTATTTTATTTATTTTTATGTTTAAAAATATCTATAAATGATGTAAAATTAATATATAATAAAACTTTAAATCTATATTGCTGACCTCTGTTCTCTGACTCTACATGCATTGTCATTGGAATTGAATTGTTTAAAAAATGATCTACTGTGTGGCACGCTGAATCATATATGGAGATTAGCTTGGCACGTCACAGCTAAAAGGTTGTCGACCTTTGCTCTAGATGATCAGTTTTCTGGGACACTGGAGCTTGAACTCATAACACACCGCCCATGAATCTGTGACCATGACCACTAGGCTACCGCGGCCACCTGAACACTATTGCAATTTCTCATTTGTGAGGAATGATATACAATAAAATAAAAAAAATCCAGAAATAGGAAAGCAGAAATGTGAAATAACAGAGAAGAGCTGTCAAGTGCCAGGATGTAAATATCAAACTTTTTCTGTCTTTTTATGTACAGTAAAATCCAGCGTATAATGTGCACCCCCATATAACACGCATCTATACTTTTAGGAGGAAATTTTTAGTTTTTAGGTACATTAGCGCCTCATAACGCTCATCCCCATTTTTAACACCCTTTTATAAGCTTCACTTGCATGAACGGAATCTTTTAATTCAATTTTTACCCACTTTAAAAGCTCATATTAATTCGAAATTTTGATCACTTGTGCAGACCCGATAGCGATACAATAATTTAATAATTATGTTCCATTGTCCTGATCACAAAATCATCAAGATTAATGATTTCCCATTTTCAGAACCCATTTCCAGATTTGGTGACTAATTCCAGATTTGGCGACTAAAAGATTAAGTTACAACTTAGTTCGATTAACTATAAATGGTGTTTTTTAGTTTTTTAAACTATAATTTATTTACGAAGAAACCTACAACATACGTGCGCAATGTTCTTATATTTTGAAGTCGTTTATTTGAGGCGTTATATTCCAAGCTGTAGAAAAAAAATAGTTTACTTTTAGAGCTACAACTCTTACAGTTCATACAGAATACCATTTCTTTTTAAGAAACTGTACTTCTATATATGCAGAAACCTAATTTTTTGCATTGCTCATCTTTGTTTCTGTTTAAAGCGGTTATTTTTATACCCGGCGTATGACGCGCCCCCGTAAATTTCCATCTTTTTTTTTTTGCGTTAAAGTGCGTGTTATACGCCAGATTTTACAATATGTTTATTATACCGTATTATTCGAAATATACCTACGTTTCTATGAATATTAGGTTTTTTTTGCGACCTACCTGAAATTAAACCTTGTTGGGTTGGCCCAAGTTAGCCTTTGATTTTGACACCCTGGTTGTACATATTTTTCATTTCGTTTCGAATATATAATTTGTTACATCTCTTATACACTTCTGAAAATCATTTGAGTAAGAATTATTGAAGTATTTTTTAAGATACCTAGAAGCATTATTTAGATTAAATAGTATTCTCTGATCATATATCGTTCTTAGGATGATCCCCGTTCAAATTATATAAATGCCTTTTAATGCGTGTGTATATCAGCGTTTCTCAAACTGTGAAATGCACCCCTAGGGGGCGTATAACTCTACGGAGGGCGAGCATACTGTAAAGTCGAAAACAATAAAGTATTTAAACAAGATATCAATCATTGGCATGGCCAAATAATTTTAGCGCGTTTTTCACATGTTGTATTTTACAATAGGAAAATTCGGGAAAACTATGGGAAAATTTAAATATGATTCGGCTCATCTAGGGCACAAATGCGACCAAATGCCGAAACCCCGAGGTCAATTGGTTGCTTATTGGCTGAGAAAAAGGTACGATAAAATATGGAACGAAGACGAAGACGAAGGCGAAATTTGCGTCCTAATAGCGCTTTTGTTCCACTACGTGAAAAACGCGATAAAATTTTTTAATTTGTTGAAAGTAAGCAAACAAAAACATTCGGACATAATAAAAATAAAATGCACATTTACACTGATTTTATACACTTATAAATGTATCAGCACTGCCTCATTTATTTTATAATTAGTTTATAAAACTAAGTTAAAAGCAATTTTAATAATTACCAGTGACCTCATAGGCTTGTCATATTTTAAATTATGCACAAAAATTAGCACTTATCTTAATAATATATACTGTTTATTATTTATTCATTAACTTCTGATTAAAAGTTAAGCAATTCCCTCCCTAAAACCTCTGTTTTCCACGTAGAAATGCGTATGTGATGTATTGGGGGGGGGACGAGGAAAAGGAATAAATAATCAAATCCTCTGAAATAAGTAAATCTTTCGCAAACACTGTCAAGCATTGCCTGTTTTCATTGCATTCCAAAGCCTTCGAAATAATTTTATGAAAAGCAGTGCACATAAAAGATCGTACTTAAGAAAGACGTATATATATGTCCGTGGCAATAAATGCTTAGGCTGAGCGAGACGTTTATATACGCCGGTGTCTCTTAAGTGGTCAAAGTCGTATTGTAGCTTTATCGAATCCAAGTATAGTATTATTGAATTCAATACATTGTTATTGTATGGAAGAGGGGGGGGCGATGAAAATTATGATTGAATATTGGGTCACCAATATTATAAGTTTGAGAAGCACTGGTGTATAAGTAAATATCACTGAATTCAAGTAATTCCAAGCCATTTATCGAACAAAACCTGTTAGAATTCCTTAGAATTACATGAATATTTTTCGAATCCTTAGAAGCAAGGCTTAGATGAAATTGTAATTCTTGCCAATATATCCTTTTCCCCATACTCAGTGTTCGATTTTTTCACCGAAAATTATCGTCTGTCGAAAAGCGTTACATAAAAATGTCATCCACATTCCGATGTAACATTTTTTTCTTCTACTGCTCGAAGGATTGTTGGAACACTCGCCCTGTGATTCGATGTCATTCCTCAGACGATTTCTTTCATTCCAATTGACTTTGAAACCAAAATTTATATCGCAGAAATTTTCTGACTCGAGTTTTTTCCCCATACTCTCTTACCAAAGCAACTGGAAATGGAAAGGGAAAAAAAGTGCTATTTTTTCCCTCTTCCTTTTCTATTCGACTTCAAGTTCTTATCTCAATTCTCTTGATACTAGTCATTACTAAAGAGGTATTTTTTTTTCTACTGCTACTCGTTTGGAAGGAAGAAACTTGAAATATATTCGAGAAAAAAGTTAGTTTTAAGGGTACAAAAAGAACAAAGAAAAATATAGAATGTTATCCACGATGGTACTCTTTCCAGCTATGCTTCCCCCCCCCCCCCTCTCTTTGTCCTTTTTTCCGGAATTCGGGATCTCTTTACTGTTAAAGTATCTTTGAGTGAAATTTTCGAAAAGAATTTAAGAGCTATTTCAACAGTAATTATAAAGTACACTTTACCTCTAATTTTCTTTTTCTTTCTTATTGTGAGTTTTGTTAGAAAAATAAACAATTGGAAGTGTTTGTGTTAAGATTGAAATAATTGCTTTCTTTAATGAAAAAAAAATTGGTTTCTCTCTCTGTAAATAAATTGAAAAAGATAGCCTATCCGCAATGAAATCCCTCTTGGGTTTGTTTCAATTTACATTGCAAGGGAATATGTACTAACCACCACGAGAAACAGTAGTAGAAATGCGATGAGTTTAATGCTATAATACGAAATTGGATATCTGTTTTTTACTCTTAAATATCTATGAAAAATCTTTCTGATACTTTAATATAATTAATTTTGATCAATTGCATATATATTTCACATTTGAAATACATGATTTGAGAAAGGAAATATGTAAGCATTGGAATTAATGGTATTATGTACACTGAAGATTTAAAAACAGTACCTTTAAAATGCATTTTTTCTCACATGTATTAAATTTTTTTACGTAAGCAATTTACTTATAAAAATAGGTTTGTGTGAGACTTCATTAAAAATAGTAATTATGAATACGGACTAAAGTCAATAATTACAAGAACTAACTAATGTGGCGTAGTTAAAGAAATAGTAGTAACTGATTTTAGAAAATACTAAGTCTATAATGTTCAATGATTTTTGTATACACGTCCTGCTGAGCTGGAACCCTTACTGCCCGACACACATGTATACTCGTTCTTCTAAAGAAGGACTTTTTGTATTGTGCTGCTCTGTTTTAAATTAGTCCCATGACTTTGGAATACAATAACATGACATTGACAGTGCTTCTAAAGTATTTACTTATTTCGTAGAAGATGTGGGGAAGGAATTTAAAAGGGTATATTCCAGGAACGATGGAATTCATAGCTAAACTTTTTCTTGTTTTTTCGTTTGAGTGTGCTCTTTTCTATATTTCATTTGCTGTCATTTTCGCTTACCGTGTGTAATAGGATAATTTTTGTACGAATGCACTGAATGCGATTCTGGTTTATGTGTTCAACCACGTTTCAGGATATATCACAGAGAAGATAAGTTATAATTATTTTTTATTATATTGTAACTCTACAGATTTAAATTTTTTAATTTCATTTTATTATTTATCTTTTTTTCTTTTCTTTTCTTTCTTTTTTTAACGTGAAAGTTAACAATTTTTAGCTGGGAAAAAAACACGCCTTTTCTTTTTCCTCAATAAACCGCGTAAGAACAGGAGCCTGTGGGGGAAAAACGGTGGCACTGGGGGGGGGGGTGAATTACGCAAAGTTTCCTCGACAGTTAAGAGGTTAATTTCAAAGTTTGTGCTTAACTGATTTTTTTTCATAAATTTTTGCTTTTCTTTGTTCAAGAAATTATTCACGTGTCGCCATAAATTCAATCTTTACGTTGATCGCCATACACATTTTATATGTGCTCAAGTTCCCTTTATACATAAAAAATATCACAAGACTTATCTAATAAATTTTAAATCTAATTAATATTTGAGGTCTCATTATTGAAATATTTTATCAAAAGATACAATTTCCTCTGAACTTTTGTTCATGTTCTTAAACTTTTTTAAGTAATTATTATTGTATTTTCGAATGAATGTTAAACTAATTTTAATTATATGCTAAAATTTCTAATGTAATGTTTTTACTAATCCTTTTCTTGGAATAATAAGACTGTGGGCTATTTCGTTATATAAAAGCCTTTATTGGAATCTATATTTATTTATTATTCCAAATTCATATGCAACAATATATTCTTAGCAAAATTATCAACTCTTAATTCGCATATATTTCAGTTTAAATTCTTTTACTGTATAACTTGTTACGTTCAAATACCAAAAATAAAGCATTTGATAAAACAATCGTTCCTGAACTATGCCGTAACAAGTTTATACAATATCAAGCACCTTTCGTATTTTAAAAACCTTTCACACATTGTAAACTCTGGGCAAACTTCTCTGCTTTGCGCTATAGGTAAATGATACCTGAAGTGGTCTATATCGACACCCAGGGGTCTACGACGACCTACAAGGAGTCTACGTCATCAGGAAAAGCAAGTAATATAAAAAAAACTAAGACAATTTCTACTTAGGTCAACAAAGAAAATTTTATTTTTAGTGACTTTTTATTTTAGTTACAATTAATATAAATATGTATATACATATGAAAGAAGCACAATACTAAGTGACAAAATAGAGAAAGCGATTTTCCTTGCAATTTTCCATTTTCCTTTCTATATAGAGACTACATTTTTTGTTTTTTACTATTTATTCATTAATTAAATTTAATTATGCTGATAAAAAATAGTATAGTAAAAAAGAATTCACATTCTCAGAAATTAGGCCAACGCAGGTAAGATTGAAACCCACGACCTTTGAATTAGAAATCCAACGCGCTACAGGGACTCAACTAACGAGTTTTTTTCAATATATGCTGTTACACTATTATTTTTGTTTCTTACTATTTATTCATGTTTTGATTAAATTAGTCAATTAATATTTGAAAAAAGTGTATTGACATCAAGTATCATCCAGGAGAAGTTTTAAAAAACTTTATTTAAACTTGATTGGATAAGTAGAAAATATTTTATAACGATTGAAAATTTGAACAAGATATATAATATATATATATAGAGAGAGAGAGAGAAAGAGAGAGAGAGAGAGAGAGGGAACTAATAGTAGGAATTAAAAAATGGTAGTCCATGAGGTGCAAATGAGGGTTTACGATTGTCGCTGTAATTTAACCAATTCCTGACTTTAATTTTAACTTTCAATAAATGCAATACATATCCCACATACACAGGGGTGTTGCCTATTTATTTATGTAATACTTTATTAAACGATAAACACTTAAATCTGTCAAACACAAATTATGGAAAATACTGGGAACGTTTTTGATTGCTTTTTCTAGCGAAAAGGAATTTCAGCGTGGTTGCCAATCTTCAAAAAGAACTCTAGATTGTAGGATTAAATATAATAAAATTGATGCCAAATGTTTAAAATGTATTAAAGAGCATCGAATTAAAGTCATTTGTTTATTAAACAGTTATTTTATGTTTTTTTCCCCTTAAGTTAAAAAAATTTAAATCTTTTAATTTTTAAATCTTAAAAAATTTAAATCCTTTAATCTTTAAATCTTAAAAAGTTTAAATCCTTTTATCTTTAAATCTTAAAAAATTTAAATCTTTAAACAGTTAAAAATTTGAATCTTTTAAACAGCTCTATACTAGCTATCAAAAACACATTTAAGTTGATGAATTTGCAAAAATTCAATATTTGGTAAGCAGGGGTCTACCCCAAAAAGAAAAACATGGGTCTAAAACACAAAAAGTTTTGGAAACTCTTCTATCGATCAATAAATGACAGAGCCATATTCCAAATAGGTCATCAATTTTAAACGCGAATAACAAGGCAGTGTGTTTTACTGGGTAAAAACAAATTGCAAAACCTATTTTCAGAGTGGAATGTTAGAAGTTAGATTCAGTATCTCACTTCCGAGTTTCTAATGAATGTTTAGATTGGAGCGTTGGAAAGAGTTTTATGTTCTGTATCCCGAGGCTCTTTTTAGTTCCCTCTTATCCCTAGTAATTTGGAATTAAAGAAACAAAAGAATTCAGGGGAAATAGAGAAGAGTAAGGAAAATGTCGGTGAAAAATAAAAGTTTCAAAAAGCAATTTTTAGAGAACCAAATTATTTTTCTTACAAAAATGTTTGGGAAGAGGAAGACGTTTAAATGAACAGTGAAATCAAAATGAAAAGGTAAGGAAATTTAGTGAAAAAAAGTTAGAAACTGTTAGAAAAAAATTTTACTTTATTGACAGAGTTTTTTGCTTGGAAAAATTCTAGAAAAATTCAATTTTCAGCAAATAATTCTGTAAATACCGTAAAGTCCGGATACAACGTGCAACGCCGTATAAATAACGCGTAACTATACTTTCAAGACGCATATTTTAGTTTTTAGGTACATTCGCAATATAATGCGGACCCTCTTCTTTACGAAGAAGCCCAAAATATACATGCGCAATTCTCTTACGTTTTGAAATAATTTATTCGAGGAATTATTCCAAGCTTTAGAAAAAAATAGTATACTTCTAGAACTACAACCTTTAAGTTCATAAGGAATGTCATTTCTTGTAAATGATCAGTATTTCGGTATGTGTAGAAGTCTACTTTTTATGCTCATTTTTTTTTTAAAGAAGGTCTTACTTTTATTTCCTGCATATAATGTGCTCTCGTAAATTTCAATTTTATTTTTTTTTTATTTATTCTTTCAAGTGCGCGTTAAACTCTGGATTTTACGGTGTATATTTTTGATAATACATATTTAAAAAAGGAAGAATTTATATTTTAGTCAATACTTTGTTTCTTTTATACATGGAATCCCGTTGATTGGAAAATGTCTCTAAAGTTTATAAATAAATAATAATTTTTAACTAACCTTATTTTTTTTAACTACTCCTTTTCCTTTACTTTAAACTAATAGTACATTTAAGAAATAAATATCTTTTGAAAATTTGTACGGCTTTTAGTCATTTTCCACAAATGCATTTATATATATATATATATATATATATATATAATGAGTGAGTGTGTAAATTTTAACGTCGCACTATTCAGCTAACTCGTGTGCTCTTGGCGACGGACCTGGCAATTTTTAGCCATCGTCAAGCGACGAGGACGACACCTGAACTTTCGTCCTCTCTCCTAACTTCCACGCCACACCAATGAGAGGACGTTATTATTAATTATTAATTAATAATAAAGTTAAAATTTATAAATTTTGTTCCATTGTCCTGATCAGGATCATCAGGATTAACAGTTTCCCATTTCCATTTATGACAACTAAAAGATTAAGTTACATTCCTAAAGTGAAAACACTCATGGTTAATACAAATACAGCAAACAAAAATGTGTTCTTTACGTGAAAAACCGTAGAATGTGTCAGCAATAGCTCAATTAACTATAAAAACGTGTTTTTTAGTTTTTTTAAGCTATAATTTTACTGAACAAATTATTTTCATTCTATCTAATTTATTTACAAGCTTAAAATAAATTAGTTTTCTTTTTTTATATTTCTTAAATGTGCTACATATCTTATTTTTAATTAATTCAAAAACTGATTTACCATTTTGATTAATTCATATACATTTCAATATATTTAATCTAGAAACGCAATTATTTGATAGCAGTATAAAGTTTTTAATGAATAGTTTTGGAGGACGAAACCATCTATTGGATTGCGCGTGCAGTAATTTTAAATTCAAATTATTGTAACTACGAAATTTATAAGCTCATCCTCATTGCTTGATAAAAATTCTTTTAATTAAGTTCAATAAATACAGTCTTAAAAGTTGAAAGTATTTTTAAATATTTCCTTTGAAAGTTGTATAATGATTTTTAAACAGTGAAATGTAATTTTCTTTAAGTATCATATACCCTGAACAAAATTAAGCAGCATAGCGGAAAATCTGAAATACATAAAATTAAATTTCATCGCCTTCAAATCTTAATTATATGTAGTTTCTATTTTAAATCAAATCGGATTGTGTAAGTATGAAATATCTCTGACATTCCGAAGCTTGCATTCGAAATACCATGATTAAATATGAGAATTTAAATTTTTTTATTTTATGTCTTACAAAATAAGCTGTCAGTGAAATTAAATCATTTTTATATTATTTAATAACATATCCATAAACCTGCTTACAAAGTGACTTTTTGTTCTTAGAATTAAATTCTAATATTCTGGAAACGTCATTCTTGCTATATCTGCATTTTTTATATGAATGGGTATAAAACAGCTACTGCTATGTATAATTTAATCACATTGGACAGAACTGCGTTTTTCTTGTAATCTGCTCAGTTTCAAAATGCCGAGCTCAATTCTTTTTAAATTCCATCTTCGGAAAACGGATTTGGAACAATGCGCGTAATTTGATAAAGTGAATCCGCCATTTTTTTCTGTTGTTAAATTCCAACAGCCTGAGCAAGAATAAAAGATGAATCCTTCGTTTTTTATTAATCGTTCATTCGAATTTTTTTTTTCATTTTAGCAATTTCTTTATGTGAAATTTGCTTATTTTGCAAACTAAATCTAAGATAAAATACACGTGTACGATTAAGCGAAAGGTTTTCTGTCGTTTGTAAAAGCTATTGACACAGTAAAGCTGGGTAAAATATAAGTTCCATGATTGTAGTTCGAAGATTACTAAGCCTAAACTACGTGAACGTTGAACGTTAAGCTAGATATAGTTTAATCTGTTATCTGTTGCCTGAGTTTGAAAGAAAATTATTTTATATGTACTTTTCTGTCATCATTATATGGATTGTTACTTTAAAATTGTCTAAAATTGTTTCTTAATCATATTTCCTGAAAGTTCTTTTAAGTACTTTAAAACTTTTTAGTGCATAATACTTTACAGATAATATTGCAAAAAATTCAATATCACTTGAAGTAATGAAGGTTTTCATATTCTACTATGATATAAAATTTGCCGAGTCTTTTTTTCACTTTTTACTCAGTAAAATAGATATAATTAATAAACAACACACATAGTTGTAAAACAACACATATAATAGTTGTAAAAAAAAGTAAAAAGACTTATTTTTTTTATCTAATCGAACACACAAAGCACTCATTATTTCATTTGAATTGGTTAAATATGTCACTTTATTCTAAAAAATGCAGACGATAAAACATAGATTAAAAATTCAATCTCTGATATATATTTTTAAAAATACAGTTATTATATTGAATATGTATGTAATATTTCTCTATTTTTTACCTGCATACAGTATTTTTAGCATGCATTCGTATTATGCGATGAAAATACTTTTAATATATAAATAATTATTTATTCACTATAAACACAATAATATTTATTTAATGCAAAAATTACAATTAATTAAATGATAAACAGCATTTATAATTATATTATCGTAATATCTAAACGGTATATGAAAATGTATTTCTTTAAAATTTACATTATTGTGTGTTATTCGTTTTCGAATCTGTTAATACACATTTTGTATTGTAATGAATGTTAAGTCCCACATTTAGTATTAGAATGTATGTTAATACATTTGTTAATTTGTATGTTAATAATTTGTATCGAAACTATGTTAATGCATATTGTATTTGTATTTTGTATTAGAATACTATCCTATTAATAATATTCAGCCAAATTTATTACCTCTTACGAATTTTTAATCCACTCATATTGGCAAGTTTGAGGTTTTGCTTACAATATCTGGAATTTCCGTTGTTATTATCAGGTTTCAGAATATTTATATTAATAATTACAATACACATATATGTGAATGCATGTTGTACTTCATATTGAACGAATTATGGCATTGATAATGAGATTACAAGAAAGGTATTTATACGTTGAATTGCGACCAATCGAAATAAATAAATTATTATTGCAAACAAAAAAAGGATGTTCCAAAAATCGAACCCAAACTCTGTACAAAACTCTAGATTCCTCTTTGGGAGTACATAAAAAACGCCCAAAGAACAGTACCTGTACTATCCATAGATTACGAGAAAAAGGCAAACAAAAACAAAGTATAACTATTCAGCCGTATTAGACACATCAACAATAGTATTTGCAAATATTTATAAAGGCAGGTGTTCAAAGAATCCACTGTTTTTATAGAGGCAGGCCGTGGAATAAACAAGTGCACACGTCACAGCAGCATGGTGTCCACAGAAGTACAGCCTGCATGCAGACGATCAACTAATCCTGTTTCTGTAGTCACTAGTCTCGATGCACCAACCTTTAAGATAACCCCATTGGCAAAAAATACAACAGTGTGAGATCTGGTGACCTTGGTGGCCATAGAACCGAACTCACATGTTTCAATCCACTGTCGGAGTATGCCATATCCAACCAATCACAAACAGGAGCATAAAAGTATACCGGAGTGCCATCATGTATCGTTATTCATTCATCATCATGTACTGTATTTTTCTCGTAAACTATAGATCGTACAGATACAGTTCCTTGTGAATTTCTTACGTACTCCTAACAAGGAATCTGGCTGTACAGAGTCTGGCCTATTTTTGGATCACCCTGTTTAACATCTATATGCATAAATCTTCGAAAAGTTATCTCAAGTGATTCAATGCTTTGATTCACCAAAATTACTGATCTGAACGCCGTGAAAATACATTAAAACTTGTTTTTGTGAAGATAAGCTACAAAAAGAGAGAAGAGAGTGTTGATTCAGAATATTCTAGTATGTGTATTCAATATTCTAGGTAAAAAAAACTTTTCGAAATTTTTTGCGACCGAAAAGATAAATTTAGATGTCTGTATAAATTAATTTTCTTATCGAAGAATACATATTTGTTATTCTAAACAAAAGAAATTTTAATTAAACTATACGAGGAGGGAAACCCCATTGTATAAATGGTCATACTTGTTGCTAAAATTGTATAACTGTAATTTACATGCACTATGTAATTTCGCAAAATTCATTCTTGGTGCTCCTCTTTAATGAAATTGATCACTAGAGCTGCACCATTTAACACTTCATTCATAAGGCCCTCAGAATAAAAAAAAACCTGATAAACCTGCAACTTCTTCGATGGTTGAGTATTTAGTTCCGATTATTATTAATAAGGCTTCGTATGAGACAATACTTTTATTCTCATGCAGAGATTCCAACCAAGACAATCGTACAGATATCTTTCTGCGAGAGCTTGCAACCGTATTCGCTACATTATATGAAACGAAGCACATCGTTGTCAGTTCAGAGCGTACAATACAAGCGAAATTGGGGTTATCAACTTAGCGAGTTATTTTGAACGTTGGCAATGTTGCGATAGTAAGTAATAAATTTATTACAGCATCACGAAAAACATTTTTGTATGTAGAGAGAAAAGCAAAGAAATATCTTACGATAAGTGTACTGTCTGAAAGCAAAATAAAATCCCATTGTTTTGCACTGTTAATACTTCAAAATTATAATGTTATAGATTTCAATTTGACTACATGCAATATCTGACTTTATTTTTACTTTTCTACACATTAGAAGCTATTTAGATATTCAGAAATGGTTACAGTTCCTGTATCTTAGTGTATTTTCATTTTATGTAATGGAGCACTTAGCAACCTGGCTTTTCGAGAACATGACAAGAGTTGTTATAAAATCACTTAAAGAGAAATCATCAAGATACTACAGAACGAAATTCAGATGAATTTAGGTGGAAGGAATATATTCATGTCTCCCTCCGTATTACTTATGATGAGGTTGCTGATATGTATTTTGCATTCTCCTGAGGAATATTTTTGAAATATTTCTGTTTGGAATGATTTTCAAAAGTAAAATTGCTTCGATATACTCTACTGATTCCGTGATAGAACTCCGTTAATATTCATCGTAGAAATTATTTTCTGAATGAATAAATCTTTAACGAAAGTTCTAATGATTATATGTTTGAATCTCTCATCGTTTCCTACTTTTTCTAAAAATTCAACTGTTTGTATCCATTTAAATAGCATTTATACTACTAAATAAAATTTTATGACTTTGAAAAGTATAATTATACGATATGCGTAGAGAGAGAGAGAAAATTTGATTTGATATTTTTTTGTAAAACGTCATTTTTTTAAAATTTAATTAACTAATTTATTGTCTAATTTGGATTAATACTTATATAAAGTGAGAAATGTTACACTTATTTTACTTACTCCTTTTATTTTACTTTATTAATTTCCCAAAAGTTCTTGTTTTAATTAAAGAAATTTAAATTCAATTTTGTGCTACAAAACTCAAGCAACATCGTCGACGCTTAATTTTATTATACGTAAGTGCAATTAAATTTCAGCTCGAATGACTTTTATTTTCTTGCTTTATTCTTTAGCTAAATTAATGTTTTTTTTTCAACATATAAATGGAAAAATATACATTTTTTGTCTCGTCGTTTTACGTTTCCTTAGTTTTACATCAACTTACACAATAAATTCTCAAGATTACGATCACCTTCCTAATAGGAAACTCAACAGGATTGGTTACAATTATCGAACACACAATTTCAAAATGTTAGATATTTTTAGCATGTGTGCTACCACAGAGGCACATACAGGAATACTATTGAACACACAGTTTTAAAATGTTAGATATTTTTGTCATGCGTGCAACCATAGAGGCACATACAGGAATATTATCACAGTTTCAAAATGTTAGGAGTTTTTCACATGTTTGCAACCACAGAGGCACATACAGGAAAATTATGGAACACAGTTTCAAAATGTTAGGTATTTTTGGCATGTGTGCTACCATCGAGGCATATACATGAATTTTTTTAAGGGGAAGGGGGGATCGAGGGTCCAGTCCACCCTTCTCATATCATACCCCAATACGCCGCCCAACGTATTCCTTTGATTTTAGTGATTACCAAGAATAAAAGAACAGTAAAAAATAAATTTTAGAATAAATGATTAGCAATGATTAATAAAATAAATTATTTACACAAAATGCTGAATTAAATTTGTAGAAAGTTACTTAAATTAGTAGAAACTTATATATATAAATTAGTAGTAGCACACGAGGGGTGGGATATGGACACCCAGGAACCCCTCCCTCCCTTCTTGTGTGCGCCACTGTGTGCAGGAATAAAAACTTGTTCAGTTACAGGTTCCTCAGCGAAGTCAACTGAAATTTCATAAATGAGGGCCTTCAGATACCTTAATAAGAAGCATGAAAAATGATCGAGGTTCGATAAATATGGAAAACAGTGCAGCCACAGATTGGTTCGCTATATTTCATACATCGCACCCGCAAAATAACAACTGGATATAACTGGGTAAACTCAGAATTAGAGCAACAAAGTTTTAAATAAAAAAGGTGTTTTCCAATCACTTTTCTTTTTTTTATATTTGTTTTTCTACGTATTATTTTCACCTAAATATATGAACAAGATATGTTTGTTTTAGCCAGATGTACAACTTCTTTATAGTTTTTACTGTGGCCTTAAATATATCCTATATAACACGCGCACACATATATATTGTATTGAAAAATATCCTTCTGGCCCTCGCCTTTTGATTTAAAGAAGAAACGGTTTAATTTCAAACACAAAGTATATTTTTCTTCTACGCTGTTCGTGAATCCTTGAGAATAGATGCACGAAAAATTTGTACGCAGCTTCTGTTTCACTCAACAAAAGAAACATGCTAATCAAGTTTCAAGTATGTAAGGCTCAAGTTTTGAGAATATCTCCTTGGGTGCTTATTTTCGCAAAGACCATTCTTAATGGATTACTATTCAACAAAAGAAACAGGTCCACAATATCTTATGTCTGAAGATCTAATATTAAATAAGAGAGTTTTTGTCTTTTCTGTCTCCACGCCTCCCCCGTAAAAGTCGTTTTCCACAAAACTGATTTTTAACAGATCTTTAGTCAACAAAAGAAGTACGTTTGCCAAATTTAAAGTTTGTATCTAGTAGTTCTAGCGATCACATGATAAGTGAGTGAATGAGTGTGAGTTGTTTTTATCTTATAAGTATGTGCATACGCGTGTCTTCGTAGTTAAAAATTATTTTATAATTTTTTAAGCATCCTCTATAGATACCTATTCTGAAACTTATATAATAGTTAATATTATCCAGAAGCTTCATTTTGTAAAAAAAAAATAATAATGTCTAAAAATTCCATTTATTTTCACATGAATCGATTAACCTTTCTTTATTGAGAATCATCGATTTTCCAGAGCTAAGCATTTACTTCCGAATCAGCCATTACTTTTCATATTTCTTCCGTAAGGACTCCATTCAAAGTCGCATTTGGGAGAGCATTAAAACTCGCTCTAAGTTCCCTTTTAACTATCTGTTACTTTTCAAAGGGATTTTTCCAGAAAGTAGAAAAGAAGAAAAATTCAGAACCGTGAATATCATCAATAACACGTGTATGATGACAGTGATAATGTTGTACCTCAAAAGAATATCGATTTTTCAAAGGATTTTTTTTTCCATCTCGTTCTGCTGCTGGAAATATTTGCAATTACCTCAGGGTTCTGTCAATTTGTCAAAGCCTCAGAGGGTCGCAAAGTTTCGCTAAAGAATGCCGAAGAAATCGTAATCAAGTTTGATTGATGTATTTTTGGATTGAGGTAAGGGTGTGAATTATTGGAGAGGATTTTAGAGTCATCATACCTCAAAAATACCTCAGAAGGGAAAGTAAATTTCTTCGTTTGTGTTTTCAAATAAAATAAAGGAAGAGTTACGGAAATGGAAAGATTTTAAAATTGTACAATCGTTACAAATATGTGTAAGGAATTGTTATTCCTTCTACCCTAACCCGGCGAGATGTGTAGGAGGAACTAAATGATCAGACGACATGATGAACTTTAATTATTTATTTATCTTTATATTTAACACAGACACAAATCACACTCTTATTAAGATAAATTTGATCAACTAGAGCAGGAAGGTGAGACAAGATAGTATGGGGACAATATATTCGATGATGAGAATCTATCCTTACGATAACTTATACAAAGCTTGATTTAAGGAGTGCGTTAATAATTTAACTCTCTAACTTCTATTTGAACTAAGATTACAGTACCTGAATTCTTGTAATCCTTTAAACTATTCGACGTGGCTTTGAACAGTAATAGTTGACTTAAGCACTTCTTCGAGATTCCAGCTTCACGCGTCGTACACTGTTTACGTATATGTATTACTGTCGATTTTCTTGCTTCTCATCAATTCACTTCACATCCAAGCTATCCTCACTTCACTAATCTTCAATTCTCACTTCACTAACTTTTTAAACTCGCGAATACAGAATATATATAAAGATTAAACTTAATTTGCATAATCACGGTTTCCTGTCCTCGGTGAAAGTTGGTTGAGAGAATGCTTGCCCTAAAGGAATCCCCAAGGAGTTAGTGAAAGGACGCGCATAGATCCGTCACATTTGGCATACTCTTAAAAAACTGTCATATTCTCATTCAAACAAAACGAAATTAGTATTAATCTTAATAACACGATGATAGATAAATTAAAGGATTAATTAATGAACTTAATTAACACTCAGTTAACTTGTAATAAACGCTCTGTCGCGTTTATTGGTATTTGAGGGTTAGAGTAAAGATCAGCCATAATCAGAATAATTCTTAATTTATTATTCTCACTCTTAAATTAACAACCCAGGGAAGGAAATGCATATTTTTACTAGGCATAGGAACAATTACAAGGCGGAAAAGATGCTTAATATTTGATTATAATTCAAATAACTTACTCTTGGATACTTTGGATGTTTACGGTCTAAATTAACGTAATTCCGTTCTTAGTTGTTCAACCTCCGGTCGTTATTATTCAATTCTAACTTATTGACTATAAATCGTCAATTATCAATTTTTAACCATTTAGCAATAAATTGTCGAGTAACTCTCGACTAGCTCTCAACTACTTTCCAATAATCACTAACTTCGTGTACCTAAAAGTAATGCTTAAATATAACCCTTCATTTGCATAAATCGTGTCTTCTTCTTCAGGAGAAAGTTTTCAATAGAAAACACTTAAAAGAAACAGATTCCCCCCAAGAGGATTTGTGACGGTTCTCGGATTGACCCATTACAAAATAACTGATTAAAATTTAGAATATTATTAATTATTTTACAAAATACAAATAAAATAATAATGAATAATTGGCGCAATTGAAAAACTTAAACTTGGTACTGATTAATCGATTGCACGGAATAAACTAGTATATGGATCCCTAGTATTTTTGCTAGCATATCTCTGGAAATAATAATCAAATTCAAATGAAACTTAAAGCATGGGTTATTCAGAATGTTTTTAAATTTGATTTTTCATAATAACGCTTTTTTGTAATGAGAAATCATTTTATACTATTGTAATAACTATCAAAAGTAATTAATTGGCATTATAACTTTGTAATATTTAATGCTTTTTGCCTTATAACAGAGGTATCTTCTTCGTGCAATCAGGTATAATAACTTTTGTAATTTTTAAAGGTGTCCCGTTTCTTTATGAAGAAATAAATAAAATGCTAAAAAATAATATAAATATCTAAAATTAAACAAAATTGCAAGATGCACGTCCTTTTAAACAAATTAAACTCCTTCGCACGTTTAGACTATTTTCCTTCATTTTCCTATCTATAATTTGTATAACTTCCCCAAAAATTTACACACAACTTATTTCAATTTCAAATGTTTAAAAAAATTAAATTCATACGAGATATTTTTTCTTCTAAAGCTGATTCAATGAAATGTTTCTTTCATATAAGTTTATTTTTTATTCGCTTCTTAATCCATTGAATTTAGTGTCCAAGAACTTAAATAAAATTTTTACTTTAAATAATTTTTCAGCTTCAAAGGCGGAAAATAAGTCTTAATTGTATAGGCTCCCTCTTAAATTGTACAGTTTATTCTTCCTATAAAAGTCTTACATTTTAGGATTTTACATGAAGGATACCTAATCTTGATAAACATTGCTGAAAGGTAATTATATTATATTAATCATACCTAAAGATTTTCTTATATTTCCACTCATATTTTATTTTGTTTATCTGAGATATGGCAGTTTTATTTCGTTAGTTATTTTTTTTTATTTTAAAGTAACTTTAAATTATTTTATTTTTGTTATAACGTTGTTAGTGAGAAATGACACTAGAATCCAGAGACCACTCTCCCTGTTCAACATCAAAGTGTCCAGGAGTGCAGTTCCAAAAGTGTAACAGACACTAAATGCTTATTTATTAAAACTAAATTGTTTAAAATTCCCTAAGTTTGTAAAAGATATTATAAATAAGCTTTTACTTTAAAAAAAAACGCAGAGTAGGGGGAAATAAATGCAAATTGCAACTCAAAATGAACACGAGTTTCAAAGGGTTGTCTTAAGTTAAATTTGTTTTGATTATTGCAAAGTTATTTCAACTGTGATCTATTTAGAATATTTCCTACACGCAATACAAATTAAAAAATGGGAATTATCTTGTAATTTGTATTTCCAATTGCTTTTGAGATTAATATTTTATTTAAAAACTTAAAAGAAGTAATATTCACTTCACTTCTAATCGGCATAAATTAATTTCGTTATATAAAGAGGTCGGTAAGGAGAAGTAAATTCAATAGAACAACAGAATACTACGAGTAAAATCTTTTGAAGTGACGTAGTAAAAAGAAGGATAGCTTTAAAGTTTATTTGATAGTGTATAGTGATATTGAATTTTTTTGCTTACATTATTCACTAGAAATATTTATATTCTTTGCAAAAGTTTTGAATTTTCTGTAGAATCCATTTGTTTCTGTTTTTTAACTCTTTCAACATACCCTTCCTATTTTTTAAAGAGTTTATATCATTATGTAGTAGATGTTTTTTCTCCAGAGACGTGAAAAAATTGTTCAAAATCTTAGAAATTATCCACAAGAATACAATTTGTATCAGAAATAAAAATCTTAACCTATGTAAGCAATGTAAGCAAGTATATTATATACAGTCGACTCTCGATAATTTGAAGTTGGAGGGATAAATGAAAAACTTCGAATTATCAAGGGGAGTAGGAAAAAATTCTTTCTTAACATTTCAAACAAGACTCGTTCACGCCCCATTCAAATCTCTCCCATTCCTCACTAGAAATAAAATCGTTTCGCACTCGGTTCTCTTAGACACTGCCTCCAACACCATCAGTTTTTCAAGGCAGGGTTCAGTTTGGCCCATGCCTTAGTTGGTGCCACATACTATATATAAGTCACACAAATCAGTCATAAATCGTCATGTCACTCCGACACAAAATACACGATCCCACGCATCTCTACTTCACAGTAGCAGACCATTCGTTCTGAACCCATGTGTTGTATAACAAGGTCACTTTTTAAATAAAAGAAATGGACGGCAGACAACAGGTGCTGCTGGTCTTTTGTCCACTTAAAGAAGGAAAGCAATAAAAGTGTGTTTTTGCCTGAGGAACCTAGAAACACAAAGAAGGGGAGCAGACAGATGGTCATCAAATAGGTTACGTTACAGGCGAGACATGCAGAGACAATACAACACAAACTTGTAAGCTCCAACCTGTTTGCTACAGGACTGCACATTATAGCGAGAGTTTTGTAAGATAAGTTCGAATTATCGCGTATTGTATTCTGGCCAACCACAGATTTTACTTCGAAATATTGAATGTACCAAAACGTCTTGTTTTAATTCGAAATATAAAGCGTTTTTTTAGGGACTGAGCATATCCTTCGAATTATCGAGAGGTTCGTATTATAAAAGGTTTGAATTAGCGATAGTCGACTGCATATATTTTTAATAAAAATTTTGTGCTGTAGGTAAAATGTAGTTCTCAGTATTTAAATCATTTATATCTTAAGCATTGTATAAAATTTTGAATCTTTGTTCCAAAACTGACCCGAATCTTCTTAATGTTCATTTCTATATAAGCTCTGTTTTGCATCAGTTTTTTAAATTGTTATAAAACAAATGATTTTTCTACAACAAATATTTCCATATTTAAAGAATTATTCTTCTTCCGTACCCTTAAAATGATTCTTAGTAGCAGATTCTTATAATATACTACTCACATTAAATATATATTTTAAAAGTAACTATAACATGTATATAAATGCATAATGTTATTCTCTAAATAAATTTTATATATCCTATTTCATTGTCCTCAAATAAGACGAGAAAAAAATTAAAAATGGATGCCAAAAAGATTGTTGAAAACACAATTTGATCGAAAAAACTGTGTTTTCCCAGATTCTGGAGATATATTTTTTTCAAAACCGTGTCAACTCTTTGAATTCGAAAGGGAAAATGAAAACATTGAGAACGCTTTCTGAGAAAAAAAACAACTTATCAGATTTTCAAGAGGCTCGCCATTTTCAACTTATATCTTTTCTTTCTGGACTTAAGAGTTATTTCAAAACCTTTATTTTTTTTATCAATTTGAGTTGAAACAAGGGTGATAGGGCCAAGACATAAAGATAGGAAGTTTTAAAAATCTTACAAATTAAAGATGGGTATTTGATTCTCTATTCCCGTTATAGACATTACTTTAAAATGTCTAAATAAAGCGTTCTTTGACATGTTTTGCGCTTCAAATTCAAGTTTATTTGTTAGGGATATCTTTCTTGTAATAGATGTATTTAAGTCCTTGGTAACGCCAGCATGCACGTGTTAAAGGTTACAAAATTTGTGCTGGAAAGTCAATGGATTAGTAAAAATTTTACTTGTCAATTTCAAAAGCGTCTCTTGGTTGACAATCTGCGTGTACCTACGACTACAACTCACTGCATTTGCTGAAATTTCAGACTTTCAAATTGCTATTACTAAGAATGAAAATCAGAACTGATGGAAAAGTTTTAAAGTTTTAAATGCTTATATTTATACGTGTTTTGTCAGAAGAGCCTTGTGTCAAATGGAGAGTTCTTGTTCGAATGACAATGAAATATTTTTGCAAAAGAATTAAATTAGTAGCATTTTTGTAATCATTCACCGTACTTACCGGTTGCACTTATTGTATATAACAACATGAATTATGTGAAAGTGAATTCTTCACTTTTAAAGGCACTTCGTTTTGAAAAACTTTAATTAAATTTAATTGTGTGTGTTTCATTATTCAAAAGGATTCTATTCTAATATTCTAAATCAAATTATATTTGAAAACATGCAATTTCAAAAGAGTACGTCATTGTTTTTTAATTTGTTTTCATGCTGTTTTCTTTTTTAAAAAATTCACAAATGAAGATCATTCTTTAAGTGTTCTTCGAAAAAGGTACGAAGCCGTGGGTGATCTGTTGTTGTTTACCAACAACTTGGTTTCCTGCTGGGGGAGGGGGGACATTGACGGTGAACAAACTGCAACAATGGCATATCAGAAAAATTACTGATTACTTACTAACTTGCATTTAAAATCTACTCGAGGGATATTGGTAACACAATTTTTAATTTAGAACAACAGTCCAATGACGATGACAACACTTAATTTGGAAACCAACTCTCCAAACTTCTTCACAACATCAATGAGAGGACATTGAGCCCTGATATATTTAACATGCATCAGCCTTTTATATCTACCTATTCCGGGTTTCATAATGCTTTAGCTATAAAGACATATTATATATATCCATAAAAGCAATTCAGAGATTCGATTTTGCCAAGGAGGGAAAAGCACGGTGAAAATTTATCAAAACTTTATGATAGAACCAATAGAAAAGCCTAGACACGTAAACCTGTCAAATGGAAACGATTGAACTTTTCAACAGGACTCTGCTCCTGCTCATCAGACGAAGAAGTACCAATAATGGGTGAAAGAGAATGTGCCGGATTTCATAGGACACGAAAATTGGCCTTCCAGCTGGCTAGATCTAAATTCACTTGACTATAAATTGTGATTAGTTGCTAGGTAAATATGTGCCGAAAATGACATTCCAAATCAATGGCGTAACGTACATCCCTGAGATCCTCGCATCTCAGGGGGCCAGGATTCTAAGGGGGCCCAAAGCCCAACTGACGCCAAGTACGGCTTAGGGCCCTAAACTTGACTTTGCAGAGGGACCCAGACTGACTTTGAAGGGGGCTTTAATATTTTCCGTTTCACCACTGTCCCAAATACAATAGTTTTTGCTTTTTTAAGGAAAGCAATGATGGAAATTCTCATGGAGGTCTGCGTGCCACGATAGATGATTTGCCAATTAGACTTAAGGCCCGTATGAATTCAAAATATGATCATCTTGAACAAAATGTGCAATATAATGAACTTAATGGTAAAATAAATCCTTAGGAAGAGCTATTTTTAAACTTGATTATAGTTTTAAATTCCCTTATAATTGCAACAGAATTAATGGCACGACTATGTACAACAGTCAAAGCATCTGTAAAAAAAAAGTACAAAAAAGTATTATTTACCAAACGCTATTATTTAACGGTGCATACATTAATCAATATTATTAAGACATTTTGTGCCTTTAATTATAATTTTTAAGTTTGTGTTACTTTTCTTGTGTGTGTGGTAATTTTCAGTTTCGCCGGCGTAAGCGATAATGTCGCCAAAAATTTTACAACTATCGCCAAACGGAATATTCCCACTATTAACCTTTTACCCGCACATTATTAAAACAAGTCACGGACTTTTCTTATCAGTAACATCTTTTTCATAATACATCAGAAATAGGTGAAAAAACCATTTCTTTCATTAATAACATTTTTTTATATTGTGTGTGGCCTGCCAATAAAGCCTGCTTGGCGAGATTTGTGCCGGTGAAACGGAAAAGTACCCATTTCTTTTATATAGTTTTAATGATAGCATAACTTGGTATGATAAAATTAAAATGATATCCATGCCAAAACTTCACTTACTCGTATCATATATGAAAACAAATCACTGCAACACCCTCTCCTCCCTTTAAGTCACCCCCATACATTTCCGTTCTGCTTCCTACAGATAAAACATCGAACCTTTAGGAAAGTTTCCAGTAAAATTCAAAGTAAACATATTACATCAAATCTTAAAAAACACGTCATTAAAAATTCGTGTTTGGTATCCAATCTAACCTGTACGATAAACTAAAAAAATATATTTAATAAGATTATAAAAAAATCTGCTGAAACTTATATTAAAGCACGGAATCTGTTATCTGCAATGTTTCATCAGAGAAACTCGCACACACACACATTACTAGTTGCATCATCAATCATGAAAAACTCTTGACAAGCTTATCAGGTCAGCAGCGCTGTAGCGTTGTTACTCGTTTTTATCATTATTATTATAGCGTTTTGTTATCATGCTTCTTTCATCCATTGCGTTTCATTATTTCCCCCGCATTGGATCAGTAGGAAGATCGCATTAAGAATTAATTAGCACAATTATGTTTGTTTTAGATGATGGAAAAGTTTTTTTTTCCCCTTTTTTAAAAACTGAACGGAATTTTCATTAACTGTCTATATCGTCAAATGAGGCATTTTTTGAGTGTTGGTGGGAGTGTAGTTTCGGAAATTTTTTATCCGTGCGCTCAAGTCTAGTCGAAGTTGTATTTAAAGTTCTGTATTTTAGCTTGTATCATTTTTAGCGTATTATAAACATATGTTGCTTTTGGAAAGTTTAAATTTAGTTTTATTCATGTAAGCATCTTTCCTTTTATAATTATCTCGTTTGACTTAAAATTTGTTACATGCGCTACTGGGAAGGGGTTCAAAAATTTTGTTCGAGTTTTAAAAAGTATGGAAAAAATATTTAAAAAAAAAAATAAAGTAAAAAGATAATTTTTATGTGCGAAGTATTGACTCAAAGGGAATGAAGTTTATAGGTATTATCACTCGCTCTCTCCCTATATATATATAGGGAGGGAGGGAGTGAACTTGTTCAAATTTTGAATCATTAATAAAATAATTTCTATGCATTGAATCAAGTTTAAATAATTTTTTTAAACTTTTAGTGGATGGTCCTTGATGTTGATGCAGTTTTTTTTTATTATTCATTTATTACCGGTTTTCAGCTTAACTAGCCAAACCGGGTGTGCATTGTTGCAACAGTGGGAATGATTTTTTTCAATTCCTTCTATTAGTTCACTCTCTCCCTATAATGTAATGACTTCTTCTAGCACTCTTTAACTTTACTCCTTTAAATTATTTTCTAATTCTTTGGCACAAGACAGTTATAATACTAATCTTAATGTAATTGCAAGCGCGCATTTGCCTCCAATCACGACTCCTGTTACAAAAGAGTCGTACGACCTTCACCGCCAGTCTAAAAACTAGGAGCAGTCGGTTGCTCTCTCTCTGTGCTTTGTCTGTTTGTAAACAATGTGTCCGCGTTGCTGCTAAGTGTTGCTTCTGCTTTGTGTGTGTAAAACTCCGTAAATTATGTTAATGTGATTGCACTTGATATATGGGTGATGTTCAATAAAAGAAAGATGAAACTTACAGTGGAGAAGTATTATGTCAAAACATAGCTATCACTCGACCGATTCTACATGCAAAAACCAACACCGGCCACGCTACAAAAATCTTCGCCCAAATTCGTCATCATTTCATATATATATATATATATATATCTTGGTTCCTACGGCCAGGCGTTTTCTATAGTACTACTGTGGCTAGTACTTTTACAATCTTGATTAGTTATCTTACATTTTATAACTATTTTATGTATATTTATGAATTATATAAAAATATATATATTTGTATTGTTCAAATTTTAAACCATTTATAAAATACTTTCTACTCATCCATTCAAAGTAGGAATTGACTGAGTTTTTTTTTTACATTACTTGTATTTTTTTTATTTATGAATACCTCCAAATAAAACACATTAAAACTGCAAAAAAACACAGAGATTAAGATCGAAGGTTTTAGCAGTGCAAATGAAGCATACTCTCCCTCCTCATTTAAAACGACAGAATTCTAAAGTGCAGTCAGGTATGCTTTATATTTTCTCATACAAAAAGAAAGACTGTCTGAGTGTTAGTCATTAATTTCCAGCTCAGGAGCTGTCGGGAAGATAGTCATTAATTGTCAAGTTAAAGGAGTTTTAATTTCTTTTTCATACGCTTAATGAAGTCGGCTGCAGTCTACATGTTGTCCAGAATTTTTCATTCATGCCCGTGCGCTTCAAAACAAAAAAAAATGATAAGTTGTTTATGACTTGGGGAAAAAACTGCAAAGTGTTCAAAAACTTTAAGATTTTAATTTAATGGTCTTGGTATTTTTTTTTTATTTTAGAGTGAATTATTAAAATATGTTCCCAGTCAAATTAATTTTCATGCGAAGAATTTATATGAGAATAAGAGTTTTTGTTTGATTCATAAGTGGCCATTTTTTATAAATATATAAAACTCTCTTACCCCTAAATTTTACCGGTATATACCTTCAACCATTTTCTTACAAATCAAAAGCGTCGCCAAATGCCTTGATATGTCGCTAATAGTGGAGAACTATTTCCATGCATGTATCAAAATAATAACGATGACAACATTTGGCAACCGTCATTTTACTTCGGGAAATTAGACGACGGTATAATACGTAACTAACATTTTATCATATGAGGAGAATTGTTTTAAATTATTATTATTATTTAGAAAAGAAAATCGCATGCTGTTTTTCAATTCCTAATATTAGTTCACTTTCTCCCTATATATATATATATATATATATAGCTTGTTCAAATCTTCATTCGTTAATAAAGTACTTTCTTTTCATCCATTCAAGTTCAAATACATTTTTATTAAAGTTGCAGTGGATGACACTTGATGTTAACACAGTTTTTTCAAATATTAATTGATTAATTTAATTAAAAATTGAAAAAATAGTAAACAAAAATAATAGTTAAACAGCATATATAGAAAGGAAAATCGCTTGTTGTGCCCCTGTAGCGCAATGGTAGACTTTGGGCTTTAAATCCAAAGGTCGGGGATTTGAATCCCCCCTGGGATGGCCTAATTTCTGAGAATGTGATTTCTTTTTTACTATACTAATTTATTAGAATAATTAAATTAAATTAATTAATAAATAGTAACAAATAAAAAATAATCCAACACCATATATAGAAAGGAAAATGGAAAATCGCTTTCTATTTTGTCCCTTAATATTGTGATTCTGTCCTATGTATATACATATTTATATTAATTGTAACTATTTAATAAAAAGTAACTAAAATAAAAAATTTCTTTGTTGACCTAAGTAGAAATTAACTTAAATTTTTTTATATTACTTGTTATATTCAAATATCAAAATTTTAACACTATGTGAGGTGCATTCTTAAAATTAACCTTTACAAGCTGCCCTTTAGGTATAGTGGTTAGTGACGCTGACTGCTGTGCCGTTGGGCCTGGGTTCGAATTTCAGAGAAGGCTTGGATGTTTGTAAATGTATAGTGCCTTTGCGGCATGGGGATACTCTAAATAGTAGTCGAGCAGCAAGTCCTCTCGTGAGAATGGTGGAAAAGAAAAGACCACCCCAGGGTGTTCTCCCTCAAAACTAGGGTGGAATCAACCCAAATCGCACTGTCTCCTGCAAGGTGCTCAAATCTACGGCAAAGGTCAGGCGTAAATGTAGCTCTTCGTTGTGATGAATTTCGTGGGCCTTGTCCTGGTGTTACTATCGATCAGGTGGCATAAGTAAAAACAACAATCATTTCATTTCGGGGGATTTCTTTTATTCCGTTCTGTCTAAATGTTTCCACTTATAAATTCAAGCTCATTAGATCTTGTTTATGCAAATACAAAAGCAGCATAAATGAACTGTT
The DNA here is from genome assembly GCA_019973975.1 of Trichonephila clavata. Classification (NCBI taxonomy): domain Eukaryota; kingdom Metazoa; phylum Arthropoda; class Arachnida; order Araneae; family Nephilidae; genus Trichonephila; species Trichonephila clavata. The sequence goes on from BMAO01010782.1 coordinate 87,295, forward strand.
TTTTTTTCTAGTTTAATACATAACGACGTTCTTGTGCGTAATTGAATAGAGATATTGATGATCTGAATGTGTTCAATTGTTTCTAAAATATCGCCGATCGCCATAGTTGCTTAAGACAAATTTAACCTTCAGTAGAATGATAATAGAAGATCCCCGTAAAAAGTCCTATAGTTACTTTCAACAGGACGGTGCTATTTCCACAGAAACATGGATCACATTTCACAATTTTCACTCCTACAGAGTTACTAGCAGAGGTAAGTTTGATCTCGGTTCTAGCTGGACAACCAGGTCACCTGATCTTTCAGTGTGTGATTACTTGTTGGGACGAACCTTCACATCAAAGGTGTATCGCAACAACCTTCATAGTCCTCAAGAACTGCAGAAGAAAATTTCTGATGAGATTGCAGCGATTCCAGCAGTCTCGCTTCGATCTTGCCTTCCGCAACTTGCTGACAGA